>JAADYK010000043.1:0-49845 GCA_023338225.1 Halophytophthora batemanensis
AGAAGTGCGACTTGCCCGTCCAGGTCTGTTTCTGTTGAATCGACGCGGTGCTTCATGTAGCAACCTGCATTCACCGCGATATCGAGCGTGGAGATGTTGTGTAGTGAGCAAGTTCGCACGCACATAACACCGCAGAGTAGGCATCTCCGGGCATCCAGACTCCAGGAGCCCGAGTGAGCAAGTGCTCGTTCTTCAGGTACATGTTGCGCGCAGAGCTCACGTCGCGGTGCAGTGGGTTCTGATATTACGGGATGGTTCTCCTGCAGCTGCGACGTGTGGCAGTTCCCAAATGCTATATCGTAGACTTGGAGTGAGCACGGCACTCGCTGGCTTTGTTCAGGATTCAGGTTGAAACCCTAGTCTATCTTGCATTTTGACGTGGCTGTTTGCAATCCAGGGTTGCAACGAGTATGGTTACGCTTGGGGGTGAACCAGTGGTTCAATTCAGGCCAGGCCAGGTAGCTTAGGCTTCCTAGGGCCCTCTAACAGCACGAGGACTCCCTGCGCAGAGAGGTTTGAGCTCCTAGCCATCCTCACTTTCCATTCCGTCTTCTATAATGCAGTTGGCTCCAAGTTCCTGCCTGCCCAGCCACTGGCCCAACTCGCGTTCATACTCCGTAGAATTCCCCGGGAAATACTGCACGCGGTCGAGCGTCAGGCTGAAGTGCGAGCACGAGAAGACCTTCTCGCTGGTGGTGCTGCGGTTGGTTCTCCCGCTGCACGAGCATGTCTTCGTCGTGTGGTATTCTTCCCGCTGGAACCACGACTTGCCCTTGATCCGCCTAGAGAGAGCGGAAACTCGTGGCCTTGAGCAGCCGGGATCCATGTCGTCCCCGCGCGCTGGCCGACCGACCGCCGCCACCACACCGATCGACCTCCCATGTAGAGAAGAGCTTGGGAAAGGAAGGAAGGGACGTGTCTCGTGCTCTGTAGTAGACGAAACGTCTTGAGTCGGAAGCAGGAAAACAAAGGCGGAGTATTCGAAAGAGGGAGGGCAGTGATTGGCGTGCCATCGTGCTCACGAGTAGCTGATAGGCCAGATTCCACCTTATCTATGATTGGCCAATGGTGGCGTTGATGTCGGTGAATAATGGAAGGTGAGTGTCAAAAACGCGCTGGCATCTCGTGGGAACTCCGTGGTAGATTGGGAACACCCGAGCGGTCGGGCACAGTAGCTGCTTGGGAGATCTCATCCATCATTTCGCACAAAAGCCTTCGAGATAGCATACCTGCCATGCTGGTCAAGAGTGGGTATGCGGGATAGAAGGTGCGAGCTAGTTGCCCCAGCCAACCGTGTCGTTCCAGCAGTCAGAGCCGACGACTTCATTCGCCAAGCGGAGAAGCTGTGAGCTGTTGGGGCGACAAGAGGACGGGAGCTGCTGGCTGCGCTAGCTGCTGACTGGTGACTGGTGACTGGTGACTGGTGACTGGTGACTGGTGACCATAGACTCCACCTCCTAGGAGAGCGAGCTCAAGAGTATGGTGCTGCTGCGCCCCTCGCGACTGGCGCTGCTGCGGCTTCGCGCGCACACGCAGCGTCACCAGAGACTGCAGCTTCTGGTACGCGCCTTTAGCGACGCCACAGACCCGCTCAAGCACGAGACGGGCTCCGCCACAGCCGTAGCAGGCGATGAGAAGCTTGCGGGCCATCTCAATGGCGTGAACGGCTCAGCGGTGGTCAGCGAACCGCTGGAGATGCTGAACGGCGACCAATGGGAGCAGACCCGCGACTTGGACTTCACGGCGCAGCGCATCGGCTTCCCCCTCACTGAGTCCGAGTACAGTGACAATGGCATGACCACGGTGCACGACAATGCCTACGGCAACGTCCACACGCACGACGAGATCCGTGAGGAGAGTCGCGCCGAGGCCACGGTCAAGGCGGAACGCATCATGGCCATCCTTCGTCACTCCATGACGGAGCTGAGCATCGGCAAGGTGATCCACCGCGTGGCCCAGTATGCTACGCTTCCGCGCGTAACAGCCATGTCCCGTAAGCAGTTCCTGCGCTCGCTGGAGGCGCGTTTCGGTGAGCAATACTCCAAGGAGTACCAGTGCATGCTGGCCTTCCTGCAGGGCAAGGACGAGATCATTGATCAGTTGGAGATCGACTCGCGCAAGGGCGGCGTGGACGTCGTGGCTGCTGGGGCGGGCTCCGCGGCGACAGATGGCCAGAAGGACGACTTTGTCGTGCCGGAGATCATGGGATTGCACCCAGACCTGGTGGCGGACCCGGAGTTCATCAGTATTGTCTTCTGCTACTGCCGTCTGGCGTGCCTAAACTCACTCAAGCTGGTGCAACGGCCGTCAGCGCCGCACCACGGCCGCAGTGGCAAGTCCAGTCTCTGGCAAGTGAAAACGGACTTCCGTAAGGTGCTGGACATGGAAGGGTACTCACATTACGCTGAGATGCTGGGATTGGAGAAGCCGGTAGTGGAGACAGGAGCAGGCGGCTCGGGCGATCTGGACGCTGTGGACGCGGAATGGGAGGAGTTCAACCTGGAGAACGACCGCATCGACTTCCGCATGCTGGTGACGCAGACGCAGGAGCTCGTGGCGCTCATGAAACGCGAGCTATCCAACGAGACCATCTCCAAGATGCTGGTGTCCATGCTGGCGTCGCTCAAGACGTCTAAGCTGCACCGCAAGATCTTCCAGGAAATGGTGTGCAACCTACAGACGACCTTCCCGGACGCGTACCACGAGCAGGTACTTTCGGAGCTGGTCCCTTTCCTCTCGGGCAACAACGCCACCTTTAGCGACTTTGACTCGGAGCTAGCCACCAACGCGCTGCATCACCACCAGATGCGCCACGAAGCCATTCTGCGTGCGCTGCTGGAGACACGTATGCGTGTGGGCCACATCCTTATCCACGACATTGATGAGGTGGACCCCACGCAGTCGGTGAGCACGAAACTCACGCCGGAACAGCGGGAGAAGGTGGTCACGGCGGCTTGGAACATCGTGTCGGTGCTGGACGACCGCAAGTACCACATGTTCTACACGCGTTTCCTCAAATACAAGCTGGCGTGGCGTCCCAACCGCTCCACCTTTGGTGAGACCTTCCTGGCGGACGCACGCGCCACACTGGGTCCACGTCACGCAGACGCCATCATGCCGTTATTCTCCGAGGTGTACCAGCACTTGTCGGTGGAGACGCTCACGATCTGTCGCGTCAAGATGCGGCACTCGCGTAAGCTGCTCCGTGGCCGTGGCGCGCTGGAGCCGTTGAACGACGCAGGTCGTGAGCGCCTGGAGACGGCGTGGCAGCCGTCGCACTGCGTTTTCTACCGCAATCTGCCCATGGGCGTGCCGAAGCATCACTTGGACACGGCGTTGAAGAATATTGGTACTGTGAAGCGCCACTTTATCTTCTCGAAACCGGTGGACGGTCCACCGCCGGAGGACGAGTTCGAAGACCTGGAGGAGGATAGCGAGCACTCGGACGACGACGAGGACGAAGATGGAGAGGAAGAGGAAGATGAAGAGGACGATTACAGAGAGAAGCGAGGGGCCAAGAAGGGATCCAAGAAGAGCTGGAGACCCCCGAAGACCAAGACGTGCGTAATCGCGTCGGACCGCAAGACGCCATACCAGGCCGTGGTGGAGTTCGAGACGGAAAGTATGGCGCAGAAGGCTCTCATCCGCGCGCACCAGATCTTTGGCGTCATGATGGCTGGCTGGCTCGAGTACCGTCCCGTGTTCTCTTCCCCAGCGGAGAAACGTACGTCCATTTCGCTCATGAACGTACCATACGGCACGACTGTGGGAGAGCTAGTGGATCAGGTGAACGCGGTGCTAGCGGACGCCGGGCTGAGTCTCAAGGTGTCGGGCACGGTGCCACGTGGCGTGATGCTGATCAACGGACGTATGGAGCTCAACTTCCCATCCTTCGTGGAGGCGGCGCAGGTGGTGGAGCTGCTGCATGAGCATGTACGCTTCATGAAGCCCAGTCGTCCACTTACGGGCAACGACAAGGCGATGGAGCACCAGTGGCAGACGAAGATCATGAGACAGGTGAACAAGGACGAGAGACAGCAAGCCCGCGATAGAAAGAAGCAGGCCAAGCTGAAGGATGTCGCGGCTAAGAAGGCAGCCAAGAAAGCCAAGAAGAAAGCCAAGGCCAAGGAGAAGGAGATGGCGCGTCTGATCAAAGAGAAGGCCAAGCTGGACAAGGTTCGCGAGAAGCGCGGTCTGGGCCCGCTGGACGACGAGCTCTACTACGGCGAAGAGGGCGAATACGACGAGGACGAGGAGGAAATCGAGGAAGAGGACGAAGATGAGGATGAGGACGAAGATGAGGATGAGGATGAAGATGAAGATGATGAGGACGACGAGGACGAGGACGAAGAAGAAGAGGAGGAGGACGGAGAAGAGAAGGAAAAGAGGTCGAAGCGTGCACCCGGGTACAACCGCATGAGAGTGGAGGAGACGCAAGAGGAATACTTCATGGAGAGGACGGAGGAACGAATCAACATGACGGAGGAGCAGAAGGAATTGTCCAAGATGCCTCGTCCCTTCGACGTGGTATGGAACCCGCTCCCGAGAGCAAGGAACAAGCACCTGTACCTGTAGCTCCAAGCTCAAGCACAAGTTCAAGAAGTTCGAGGCAAAGAGCTGCTCACTGGACGGCAGCTAGAGCGAGTTCCACGGCGAGGCTACTGCGCATTTCCCTTTTGAATAGACCAATAGACATGCCACGCCTGGTGTCCGTCTCCCATTCAGCTTCGGCCTGGAGTCACACAGCCACAGAAGTAGATAGTGGACGACACTGCGTGCACACGTGCATACTTCACCCAAACTTGAGATGTTGGCTCAACGCTCCTTGGAGTTAAATAGATAGATTTATACGCGCTAGCTTCGTTTCAGTGCGCTCGGGACTTCTACACCACCCCATACTCCATACTCCACACCTGTCTTCCTACGTCCACGAACGGATGCCGCCATCTAGAACAGCAGCAGATCCTTGATCATACGGTCCGAGATGGTGGCCGACTCGCCCGCCGCCTCCGCCCGCACGGACGGGTCAAAGGCGTGCTCGAAGCGCTTGTCTCGAGCCATCATCCGCTCCAACAACTGGTTGGACTCGGCGTAGCGTCGGATGAGGTGCTCGCAGAAGCTGTCGTACGTGTTGTTCTCCTTGTAAATGAGGCGGCCCGTAGCGTAGCTGGCCGTGCGATAGGCTTCCACGAAAGTACCAGCTACGCCGTCCTGCACGTGCGGACGGAAGACCACCCAGCGCTTAAAAAGCCACGGGATGGTGGATTCATCCTGGAAGTCGCGCTGCTCCAGCACACTCTGCTGGCAGATGATGGCACGCTTCTGGTCCGCGATGAACTGGCGACACACTAGGCTGTTGTAGCTCACGTTGGGCACACCGTGCACCGAGAGCGACCACTTGCCCGTGGTCTTGGAGTACACGTGGGCCACGTCCGGGTCCAGCGGCGTCACCACCACGTAGTGCTTCTTGCCGTGCTTGATGGAGATCTTCTGCGCTACGTTCGTCTCCCAGCAAAAGTCGTACATGTCCTTGAGGTTGCACGGGAAGAACTTGGAGTTGTGGATCGTGTAGTTCTTCTCCGTGATGGCCAATCGGAGCTGCCAGCCGTCCATCTCAATAGGCAGACACGAGATCACTTCCGGCGAGAAGCTCGCGCTCTCCAGACTGATGTTTACACGCACAAAAGCCGCAATGTTGAGAAGTTCACGCTTGCGCTCGTCGCTCAAAGAGTAGCCCGTGGCCGGGTCGATCGTGTGCACGTGTGGACTGGCGTCGTCCGTCTCAATGTGGTTCACAGCGTCGTTACTGTGTGTCGTGCCGTCCGTGTCCTCTCCACTGTGGTCTTCATGGGTCTTGAAAGGCAGCAGCTCCGAGCCAAAGCTCATGATCGGCGCACTGGGCGTCACAGGCGTAGACGCCGGACTGGGCCGTACGCCAGAGCTCATTTCGTCCACCTTGCGCAGGCTTTCGTCCAAGAAGTGCGAAAGTCTGGCGGCGCGTTGCTGCTGCGACAACGAGCCGCGCAGGTGGTTTACCTGGTCCTTCAGCGCGCTTTGAAGCTCCACTACGTGTGTGCGCAGGAACTGCAACTCCAGCTTCTGCTTCTTGCGACAGCGTCGCGACGCCGCGTTGATCTTGAGCTGTCGCTCTCGTGAGACCTTGGTCTTCTTGGTGGCCGTGGGCGTCGTAGGCGCGCTGCTGTCCGTGTTTGTCTCCTTCTTAACGCTGGCTTTGGCTCGACCAATGTTGACCGTGTTGCCTCCTGCGGCTAGAGGCTTCATGGCACGCGTGTGTACCATTAACGAGTGTTTGTCGCTGGCGTTCCCAGTCTTCTCCTCGTCCGGAATGTGACGCATGGCCAGCATGGAGGTGGCGACGGCTGCTGTGGGGGAGTTCTTGGGCGACGTAGAGGGCGTGGAAGCCACGCTGCCGTCAGTAGACGCCATGCGCTCGTAGCCGCGCTTGACGCCAGCTCGTCGCGTCATTCCGGCGCTAGCAGGAGGCGTGGGAGGCATCCCAGAATGACTGGCCACGCCGGTCTGGACAATGGAGTGCGAGCCAGTCACCCCCACAGTGGGACGCGAGCTGATGGGCGGCATGCCGCCACTGACAGCACTGGCGGGGAAGCCCAAGGGCGCCGCGGAGCTCACGGCCGGCGGGTAGTAGAAGTCCCAAGCGGCGCTAGCGCTGGAGCTGGCGCCGGCGCTGACAGTCGGCTGGGTCGGTGCGCCCATGCTGCTGACGTTGCCACCACCACTTACATACGAAGTGAAGAGCTCGTCGTCCATTTCGGCGGCGGAAAGCATGGAAGTGGTGGCCATGGGGCTCGGCTGTGAAGCTGGAGAAGCCGAAGAGCCTGGTGTCATCGTCATGCCCGTCATGGAGGATACGGGCGACGCGGCGGAGGCGGAGGACGCGAACAGGAACGGGTTCTCGCCCGCGCTGTAGAGCGAAGCCACCATGTCGTTGTCTTCCTGCTTGAGAACGAAGTCGTCGTCCTGCAGCGTCGCCAGGGACGACGCGCTGCTCATTAGCGGCGTGGACACGGGCGTCAGTGCGCCCATGGCCAGGAACTCTGCGCGCTGCATGTCCACCATGGTCGCGTCACTAGCGGCGACGCTCGTTGCGCTGGTGTTGGCGTTGGCGTTGGCGTTGGTCGTGGCGCTTGTCGCTTGTCGCTTGTCGCTTGTCGCCGCGCGCGCGAATCGGCAAATGGCTGCAGCAGTCGACGACGCTTCTCGCCGCACGGCTAGGAAAGGCTGGAGGCAGAGAAGCCGACGCGCAGGCTAGGCACTCGCGTCGAATGCAGTCGACGACCTCTGCTTGGGCTTGGCGCTCGCTCGCAGATGTGAGTGTGAACGGCGGATCCGCCAGAGCCTTTTTGCAGAGCCCGCTGGTTGTTGGTACTTTCGCCCGCTGCTTTGCTTGCTCGTGAGGCCGGGCTGCTCTCTTGAGCACTTGGGTTTTGTATGGCGGCTGGAATCTCTAGGGTTTCGTATGCCGCGAGGTGTCCAGAAACCCACTTGATTGGAGTAAGAGCCCTGCCGTCACTTGGCCCCAGTATCGGATTCTCACGCGAAAAAGCGGACTCACGATGTCCCCCCTCTCTCCCCCGCCCAGGGGAGTCGCTTCTGTGGCCCACAAGAAAGTTTCTGCTGGGGGCCAGAGACCTAACGCCTGGCCTTCCCATTGGCTGAGCTGGGTACCCATCTCCGGTCCGGCCCCTCAAGCGGCAACGAAGGCCTTGGACGCATCCTTGCGCCTGGCTTTGGCGCTCGATGATGCGGTTGGAGAGGCTAGTCTGTACGACAGGTTTCGGAACCGGAACGCTTGGGGGGCAGCAAGTTGGTCAAGTCATCTGGCTGAGCCGTGCGTGCGTCGGCCCAACTGGCCGCTCACTCACCTTGCAGGCCTCGCAGACCTCGCAGACCTCGCAGACCGCACACGAGCCGCGGCGGCGTCCGATTCTGCCGCCAGCTCCAGCTAGAAAAGGCCCCAACGCCGCATTTAACAGACGTGCTGGCCACCAGCTTGGTACAGCCACCCTTTCTGTTTACCTGCAAGACGAACTGCAGTTGGGAGGGCGGCTCTGGCCCGAGTTGCAAGCGTTTGAATGGGCATGTGTCGTAGTTGTGCACGAGGTGCCCGGAGCGGACAGTCGTGGGCGAAATGCCGGTCCAGCTTCTCGCAATGCTGTTGGGGAGTCTATGTCGTATGGCAGGCTCTCACGTGCGTTTTTCAGGAAGACTCACCACCAAAACCCGATCTGCCCCCTCGCACTTCAAAGAGGAGAATTGACCCCCAGTCCATACAAACGCCCATACAACCGGGCCCCGCCTGGGTGAGAAGCCTCAGCCTCCACTCATTTTCTTCGGGCCCATCCCAATCCGCGAGAAGCTGGACATATCTGGCTGGCGTGGGCTCATTTATTTATGCGAAGCAGCGTTATCGGAATAAGGTGCACCCCGGTCGAGCTGCAAGCGCGCAGTGCAGCGGCGGCATGACGTGTCGAAATGCAAGGCCTGCCACTTGATTGCTCGCGAAGAGTGTTCTTGCTGTTTAGGTCCACTTGCATCCTCACTGAGATGGCCGCGACTCGGATGCGCCACTGGCTGCAGTGACTGGCTGCAGCGGCTGGCTGCAGTGGCTGGCTGCAGTGGATACGAGGCGCCAAGCTTTAAGGAGAAGACTCCAGGAAAGAAAGAGACGGCTGCAGCTTGCAGCGAAGCCATAGCGGCACTTCAACTTCATAAATCATAATAAGATGGTTCATCGTGGCGAAATTAGCTGCAGCGTGGTTCGTCTGCCTTCCTAGCTGGCCACGGCGCCCGCTCCTTCTTCACGCCTGTCATATTCCTTTCTTCTCACCCTCGGGAGCCTCTTGGGGTCGTCTGCTTCCTTCTCGCCCTCCTGATTCATCTTCCCACTTTCATCTTCTTTCCCTAAAGTCCGGAGCGAACTCAGTTTGCCCTCTGCTCGGACGCCAGGCAGTCCGAACACGGCACCAGGTCTCGCAGCGCCTTCTCAGCCCTCCGAGCTTCTTCGCTCATAGGGTCGTCATCACTAAAGCTGCTGATGCTGCTGGCGCTGCTGCTGCTCCGAAAGATCCTGCGAGGTGAAGCTCGCCTGGCGAAGCACCTGGCCGCGCAGGCGGCAGTTCTGCTGGCCATGCATTGCAGGGCGCACAACGAACCTTCGCCTCAAGAAATAGCTGCCCTTCTCCAGGTTGAAGCCTCAACACTCTGCACTTCAGAAATGCCAGGCACCACTCGCCCCCATACAACGCACAAGTGACGTTAGTCGCTGGAGGAGCCAATGGACCTTGAACCGCGCTTCGCTTCCACGTTGAAGTTCCCGCTGCTCCTCTGTTCGTCAATCCGCCAATCACCGTGGTGGAAACGAACACATCATCCGATTGGTTGGCAGGCGTCAAACGCCAGAGACAAGCCGCGGCGGTCGCAGACGGGCCAGGTGCGCGCGCTCGTGCTATGTCGCGGCTCCTCCTCCGAAAGATCCCCCCGGGAGGTACTATTCCGGCGGGCCCATCCGCCTCCTGTGCGTCATCTATTGCACCCATTATGCCCGCCAGCAGCCTCCATGATTTCAGCCAACCCCAAAGTCCGGACGAAAGCGATATCAACCAACCACAGAGCCAGGCCTACTCTGTCCAAACTTCAAGCCCACACCCTGACCGAGGAGGGGGCACTATTCCCCGCAGGGGGTACTATTCCGCCGTCGAGTATTCAAACCGGCGCCCGCCACACGTGGAAGACGTGGTCGTAGAACGAGCAGCTCCCCACCACGGGCGCCGCCGCCTGCAATGCCGCCGGATGCCGCCACCAGTCCACGCCGTAGGCCAGCGACTCGTGCCGACTGTAGCTCGCCGTCAGCCGCAGCTCCGTGCGCTGTGGCCGCAGCTCCAGCACCTGGAAGCCGTTGTGCATGCAGGCGGCCAGCAGCAGATCCTGTGCCCAAACGTCGATAAGCCATTGTGAGCGACGACCGACAGCGAGTTGCACGGTGCAGCGACCCACAGAAGCGGAGACGTACCTGGCGCTCGAGCTGCGGGTGCCACTTGAGGCGCCAGATGCCACCGCCGGCGCCGTAGGTGGCCAGCGGACGCGTCATCTGGCGCGGGTCCCAGACACCGATCTGCTCGTCGTAGCTGCCCACAGCCACGAGGTGCTCGTTGTGCGGGTGGAACTGGATGCTGCACACGCCCATGGAGTACTGCCGCGCGTTCTTGAACGTGGGCGACATGGAGTCCATGCGCAGGTCCCAGCCTTTAAGCGTCGCGTCGTCTGCGCCCGAGAAAAGCACGTTCGGGTCATGGCCGTTGAAGGCCACGATCCACGCCTCGATTGGCGACCCGAACAGGTCGTGTGCAGCCCACTGCGAGTCCAAGCCCGTTGTCAGCGTACCCAGACACGCCACAGAGCAAGCGAGGTGTCAGTCCCAAGCCAGAGAGAGAGAGAGAGAGAAAGAGAAAGAGAACGATCCATCTCGAGTCCAAGGAGACAGTTTCCTGGGTTTGCTGAGGCCAGAGAAAGCGGGGGGTTGCTGCGCTGCATCAGCGGAACGCACCTTTGCTTGCTGCCGAAGGCCATCCTGGGCGACGGTCCACACTGAGAGAGCTCTAGAGCACGCAGGAGTAGCGTTAGTCATCCATGCAGGCATGCAGGGAGTCAAGCACACCGTCCCAAGTGAGTAGGCAACCGGCCACGCCGTCCTGTCTCCTGGTGCCTTCGTACCCGTCCGAGTGGCTCACGCAGATGGACGGCTCTGGATTCGCGTGCACGCGGTCGCTCCAATCCAGAGATAGACACATGGAGCTCTCGTCTGCGTCTGTGGCCAGACCGGAATGCTGCAGCACTTGGCGGCCCTCTGCGTCGCGCTGCAGGTCGTAGAGCTCAAGACTCCCGCCGGCTGTGGCGGCGCCCAGCACCGGCTTGTCATTGAGCGCCGCTGAGGCCCACTTGATGTCGAAGATACCGCTGGATGTGGCCATGTCCTGCATCTTGGCCACTGTGACGTCGCCGTCGCCGTCGCCGTCGCCGTCGCCGCTGCCATCGGTAGTGAAGCCCAGCTGGAAGTGCTGCAGCGTGCCGCTCCGACGGTCGCCCGCGTCCTCCTTGTGCAGCTGGTAGGTGGCGACCACGAGCGAGGACTCGAAGCCAGCCACGGGGCAGCTCTCCACGCAGTCCGCCGTCTCCGCCGTGTCGAACGTCGCCAGGGTCGCAGCCATCTTGCCAGCTCTCGCTCGTCCTGCTCGCTCCCCAATGCACTGGCGTCGAGGCGTCAGCTACGTCCTTTGGGGCTATCTTCGTGCATTCTTTGGGCACTTTTGTAATTCGAGCCGCCCTTCAAACCTCCGTTGTGTCATGGCTACGTCTGTAATTCATGGGATTTGTGCCGACAAACCGCTGGCCAGCACAGCCCAAGCCAAGATGGACGCCTCGAGCAGCTCCGAGGACGAGAGCGACTTCTTCGGCCGGCTGGAGGACGACGGGCTCTTCGAGGAGAGCGCGGCACAGCAGCAGAAGCGTCGCGAGGCGCAGCGCTATGTGGCGCAGTACGCGCAGCGCGCGTGGGGGCTGGCGGCCCGGCAGGAGCGCGTGCGTGGCGCCGACAAGGACTCGGTGGCGGAGAGCGAGCTCGTGCTGGACGGCGACACACGCGTGGCGTTCATGGAGAAGCAGGGCCAGCAGGCGAAAGTGTGGGACTGCGCGCTGGTGCTGGCCAAGTTCCTGAGCAACGCCACGTTCTTCACGCGGGATTTCTTCGCGGGCAAGCGCGTGGTGGAGTTGGGCTGCGGCATTGGCGTGCCAGGTCTGGCGGCCGCTGCCCTTGGCGCGCAGGAAGTCCTACTTACGGACATGGTGCGTTGCTTGCGCTGGGTATTCGCTTGCTCTGTAGAATCGCAGTCTGCTGACGTCCCTGGCTGCTCTTGCAGGCGCTGGCGGTTCCCTGGATCCAAGCCAACATCGAGCGGAACCAGACCTTGGGCAATATTTCGGGAGGCGTCCGCGCCGAAGCGCTCATGTGGGGTCCACCGGAGGATCCTGACCAATCGCGCAAGTTCGACGTGATCCTGTGCTCGGATCTGGTCTACGGCGAGCGCGAGATCTCGCGCAAGCTGGTGCAGACCATTGCCGGGTTGGCGCACGCGCAGACGCTGGTGCTGTCGGCTCACGAGGCGCGCTTCGCCGGCGACCGCGGAGAGTCCTTCTTCGCCTTCCTGCGAGAGCAGCGCTTCTCCGTACAGGAGGTGGCGCGCGAGCAGCTCGACGCCGTCTACAGCGCCGACAACATGCACCTGCATCTCATCCGACCATCGGGGTGAGCCCGTGCACTACCGTAATCCATAAAAGTATTCACTGGACCACAGCCAGTACCGTAATCCTCATAACTGCGGGGTGATTGGGAGGATGCAAGGACATGTGGCCCAGTTCCCCCGCCACCTTCTCCACGACGCGAAGACCGCCATGCGCCGCTGCCTCGCGAGCTCCCGGCCGCTGCGGCGACTGCTAAGCACCTCTGCGTCGACCCGTGCGGCGGCTGCAGCGGACGCAGCCTCTGCGAACCTTTGGAGCGATGTTTACAACGTGGACGCCTCGCGCTGCTCCGATCCGCTGGTGCGCGAGAGCGACCTGCGCGTCATGCTGGACGTCATCACGGAGGACGAGGAGCGCGTGGTAGCCGACGAGTGCATGAAGATCCTGCGTCGCCGTCGCTACGAGGAGAACCACTGGGACAGTGTCATCATCAAGTTCAAGGAGATGGAGCGTTCGCGCTGGAGCGCTGGTGCGGTCAAGATTGCGTCGCCAGTGCGGGTACATGTAGCTGTGTCGTGCGGTCCATAGCTCACAAAGTGCGTTGTTCCTGCGGGTGGTGGTGTGCATTACGGGTCTATAGAGACCAAGCGTGTGCTGGACAAGCTGCGCGAAGTCCCCATTCTGCCTCAGGGACTGGATTACTTCCCGGCCGTGCACGTGATCGAGTTGGCCGAGGACGGCTACATCAAGGCGCATGTGGACAACATCAAGTTCTCTGGTCGTGTCGTGGCCGGACTCAACCTGTTGTCGCCCAGTATCATGCGCTTCAACGAGGAGCACGGCGACTCAGTGCTGGAAGCCTATCTGCCGCGGCGCTCCATGTACATGATGACGTACGTGCATGTACATGTAGTCACTGCTCTCTTGGGTTGCATCGCCACCTTCACGTCCATCATGGTGCTGACCCGCATCTGCTGCGTTGTAGCGGTCGTGTGCGCTTCCACTACGCGCACGAGATCTTACCAGGTGATCAAGTGTTCAAGGGCGAGGTGCCTGTGCACCGCACGCACCGCATTTCCATTATGATGCGCGACGAGTTCTTGCAAGAGCACGTGGATAAGTACCACACGCCGTTCGCCAAGCCCGAGTCAGAAGCCGCTGCTGCCGACACCAACGCGTCGCTGCCACAGGTAGAGACGGATCCCAAGGCCATGGCCAGGTTCCTGGACGACCACATCGTGCGACCGGACGGATCGGGCTCGTACCCGCCGTCCCAGTAGGTCCAGGTTCACCTCAACTCGAAGAAAAAGGCTCCGCAAAGTGTGGACGAGGCTATCTACTTGCTTTGCTATCTGCATTTCCAACGCAACTCGGGGAAGACGACGACATTGCTCTTCTCTCTATCGTACAGGCGGCCGGTTCACCGTCACCATCACCGTCACCGTCGCCGCCATCGCTCTCCTGACGGCCTTCAGTTCTGGTCTTAGGTGACGACGCGCACGTTGGTCTTGAACTTGGAGGGGCCCTTGGAACGTGAGCGCGGCTTGTCGGCGAAGCGGTAGTCGGCGCGGTTGCTGTTCACGACGCGCGTCTCCTTCTTGGCCGACTGCGCGATGGCGTCGGCCTTGCTGATGCTCTCGAGTGACGACACGATCTCGGCCGCACTGGGCCGCCGCGCCGGGTTGTGCGACCAGCAGCGCGCCATGAGCTCCGCCCACTTAATATTACACTGCCCGGGCTTCATGACCGGCCGACAGCCCGAGAGCACGTACTCGCTGATCTCAGCGTTCGAGTGCATGTCGGCGAACGGCAACTCCCCTGTTGTGAGCTCCCACATGACGAGGCCGAAGCTGTAGATGTCCACGGCCTGCGGACTCGCAGCGTCGCTCGGGAACGCGCCCTTGAGCACGCGCTCCTCGCCCAGTTTCAGCAGTTCAGGCGCCGACCAGCGCAGTAGCGCTGCGCGGGCGTCAATACTGGCCATTCTACTCCTATCGAAGCCCACAGCTTCGGCCACGCGCCGCGTGCCAAAGTCCGCCAGCTTGGCGTTCCACGAGTCGTCCACCAGGATGTTGGTACTCTTGAGCTGGCCGTGAACCAGTGGCGGGTCGGCGCTGTGCAGATAGAGCAGTCCACGTGCGGCGCCCAGTGCTAGACGGAGACGCAGACTCCACTTGAGATTCACCTTCTTCTTGGTGGCATCGCCAGAGCCGTGGTTGCTGCCTGGTGCGCTGGCGGAACTGGAAGCGGCGCTGCGTGTGATCGGCTCGCCTGAGGGCTTGCGCTTGGGTCTGCTGCCGTGGGAAGAGGACGAGGACGGCTTGGGCGCGTGCAGCACGTTGAAGAGCGAGCCGCGCGTGCAGTACTCGCTCACGATGCAAAAGTACTCTCCCTGCAAACACGCGCCCATGAAGAGCACCGTGTTGGGATGCCGCAGACTGCCCATGCGCGTGGCTTCCACCTCCAGCTCCATCTCCACATTCTCGCGCGCCGCCGGCTTGGACGGCAGCGCGATCATCCGCATCTTCTTGACGGCCACCACGCTGCCGCGGTACGAGCCCTTGTAGATCACGCCCGACGGGCCTTCCCCGATCACGTTCAGACACACCACCTCGTCCGCCTGCAGTCAGTCGGTCAGTCGCACAGGCCACAGGCCACAGGCCACAGCACTGGCGTCAGCCTCTCGTCGACGCACACACGCACATGACCACAGACCAGGGATGAAGAGAGACGCACCGCTAACAGGGACGTGGTGCCGAAGCCCGTCTGCTCCGCGGGCTGCGCCACGTAGCTGCGGCTGCTCTCGTCCAGCTCGGCCTCCAGCTCCGCCGCCATGTCGCTGTCGGGCAGGCACTTGGACAGACAGAACCCCATGGCCGCCGCTACGCTCCTCGTGCCGCTGTCGCTGTCGCTGTCGCTGTCGCTGTCGCTGTCGCTACCGCTGCTGCTGCTGCCGCCGCCGCTGCCGCTGCCGCTGCTCTGCCCTGTTCTGCCGTTCTCCCTTCGCCTTCCTCCCTCCCTTGCTTGGCTGCAATGCTCTTTGGCGTCTCCGCCTCGGCCCAGACGCAGAGGCCAAGAGGCCAGCGGCGGTACACATCACGCCACCAGCCGAGAGAGAGAAATTTGGCCGGATTTTGGTCCAGCCGCCCCGTCTTCGCAGACTGCTGCCACCGACGCCCTCGGGCAGAAACGGGGCCGAAATAGGGCCAGTTTGGGGGCGCAAACTCCAAGTGTGCGCTGGACGCATCCATGCTTTAACGCAGTCACGGAAGGCCGCGCCGTGGAAACCAGCCATTGCACGGAATCTGCCTTTGAAGTTGCATTCGGGTTGCACGACAACTTGCGGCGACTCGATGAATGCCAAGTCAAGCGCAGGCTGCCTCCCCCCCTCCTGTGGGTGCCGCAGCGGGTGGCATGCGGAGAGGAGGCGGGGAGCTCCTCTGGCCGAGATTCGAGGGGCAACGGCGGAGCAGTCGACGCCTACTTTCAAGATTGGGAACACCCAAGCGGCGGCTGCGGCCCTCTTCCTTTGACACCCGAGACGCGCTACGTCAAGCACGAACGCACGATGCCCATGCTTGCCGCTCTCGACATAACGACGCCGCTCGAGTTGCAGGGCGCGCCGGTATTTCCAGTGCGCCCACCAGAGCGGCCCGGAGCACCCATGACGTGGGCGGGTCTGCGTCGAGGCCACTGGGTTGCATGAGCTACGGCACGCAGATGGAGGTTGCTCCAGCTGTGGAAGCTGTGCTGGCGGAGGACAGCCCGTTCACTTTCGCCTCGCCTCCGCGCTCTCAGTGTCTCTACCGAGTCGCGGCGGAACCAAAGCCGCGCCAAGGTGCCCAAGACGACGCGTCAAAGCGCGCGGCTGGTTCGTGAGGGAACGCTGCACCTGGTGCCAAAGCTCGCGGCTTTGGGCGTGTTTCTCGACACCCCGTTCTCCCACGTTGCAATCGACCACATGGTGGAAGCCTTCCTCCGGGTGGTCAAGCACATGACGAGCCTCTGCCGGGTGACCCTGGAGATCTCTGTAGCGTCAGCGGAAGCAATGTAGGCGCACTGTTGCTCGGGTGTCGAGCCAACGTGCGACTCAACGCCACTCGCGTGGCTGCTGGGGCGTCGGTGCTACGACAGATGCGCACCGGCGTCGGGGTCGTGTCGCCGTCGTCCCACGAGTTCGCTGCAAGATCGCAGAGGCTGAAGGTGACTAACGCCTTGCGCGCGTTCGACACGCAAAACGACACCATCGTCGGCTATGTGAACCTGCATGGAGCGCACTGGCGCGCAGCCCACGCGAATCGCACGGGTCAGGTGTGCTACCTGTTTGACCCTCGGCAGCTCGAGGGTCCGATCTGAGAGCTGCAAAGGAGCGTGGAGTGCATGGTGGAGCCCATGAAGTCTGCTGTGCGCGAGTTTGAGTGCCGCACCATCCCGTCCTGCGGGCAGCGCGACGGCAACTCTTGTGGGGTGTAGTGCCTCGCACTACTGGAGGTGATACTGCCGAGTGCAACTTGGAGCGACTGCCTCTACGACGTCGTGCCATAGTTGCGCCGCCGCTACTTGAGCAAGGCCATAAAGATGCTGACGCGAGTGCTGTTCGACCAGGGTCCATTGCTGTGGCGATGGCGATGGCGCAAAGTGCGTGCGGCGAGTACTTCTCCCTCGCTCCTCGTGTGCGTGACGTCTGCGGCCTTCTTGTCCCAAGACTCCTTTCCGACTGCAGACGCGTGTGCCTATTGCCATGCCTTTCACGATACGCCCGCCCTTTTCCGGGTCATCCTACAGTCTTCAGCAGCTTTGCGAATGGCTACACCCGCGGCTCCATCGTGGTTGCAGCTCACTTCAACACCAAAGATTGTTGATTTCCTTACCTCTTAGGCCGCAAGTCTACTAAGCTCTCGCACTGAAGTCGATGTAGCTCGATTTTGATTGTCTGTGGCGCGGCGTTACCGGCGCTGCGAGCCTACGACGGCGGTGATCTCCTGCGGGGTCGGCGATCTCCTGCGGCGTGGCGCGCTCGAAGCGCAGCCGCACGGAGAAGTCGGGTGCGAACTTCTTGTGGCCGTTCTTGATGTCCTTGACCACCTTGTCGATCTCGCTCTTGGCCAACTCGAGCTCCAGACGCGCGTCGTCCACGAAGGCCGTGTGGAACCAGAAGTGCCCCAGCGCTGTGCCCGCGCGCCGCCGGAGCTGCACTTTCACCTCGTCCCACACCACCACGCGCTCGCCGTCCAGCGTCAGCTCCTCGAGCTCCGCTTGGCCTTGGTCACCGCCACTTCTCTGCTGCTTGTGTTGCTGCTGGAAGCCACCGCTGAGGTCGTAAACGGCCGCACGAGGCGCCACAGCGCCGCACTCTATACGCACACGCCAGTCCGCTGCCGCCTCGGCCTTCTTGCCCACTCCGCGCAGTACCACAGCCACCAGCACCAAATGCACACGCTCGGGCATCTCGGGCTGAGCGTGCGGCGCCACCACAACGTCTGTCAGTGACTCTCGGCTCTCGGCCTCCCAGTGTGCGTGGTAGTCGCCCAGCGTCATGCTCTGCTCGCGTAGGGCCGCTGTGGCCGAGTCCTGGCGCTCCATTTCGTCCTCGGCGCGACGACAAAGTTCGGCAAAGTACTCGACGAAACGGCGTTGGCTCGGGATCGTCACGCCTTGGCGCTTGAGCGAGCGCGCGGCGGCAAAGAGCTCCAGCGCGCCGTGAGCCGAGCGCCACCGCCGCGCGTAGAGCAGATAGACACAAAGCATGACGCCCGTGCGGCCTTTGCCGGCCTTGCAGTGCACAGCTGCCACATTCTTCGGGTGCGCCTGGAGCCACGCGTGCACGTCGCGACAGAACGGAAGCAGCATGGCCAGCGGCGGTGGCGAGTGGTCCTCGAAGCCGAACTCGGCCACACGGCCGTGGAACCTGCTCTCGGCCGCATAGCGCCGCTCCACGCAGAGGTTGTAGACACGGTAGTGGCCGCCGTGGCGCTGCTCGAAGAAGCGGAAGACGTCGCGGTAGTGGTTCCGGTAGAAGCCCTCGAGCTTCTCGGCTGGATAGCCCAGCGCCACAAGCCGCCGCGTCACGTAGGTGAGGTCCAGGTCGAAGCCATCGGCGGAAAAGCGCCGCTTTTCCTTGGACACGAGGTGCTTGATGCGTGTGGAGAGTCCGCCGGTGCTGCGTCGTGAGGATGGAGACGTCGACGCTTCCTGTGGCGACGCTGGCGTCACTGTCAAAGCGAGTGCCAGCTCGATTTCGTTTGGTGATGCAGGTCGCACGGCCGCTGGCGAGCTGGACAGGCCTCGACGTAGCGGTGACGATGGCGGTGACCGCGAGGGCGAAGGAGACGTCCGTGCCGACGCAGATGACGCGCTGCTCTTGGGTTTGGCGGGCGCGTCCCAGGCAACGACGTCCGTCGGGGCCGAGACGTGTGTGCTGTCCGTGGCAGGGGATATGGAGCCTGAGGTTCTTGTTGGGGCCGGCGACTCGAGCTTTGTGTGGTCCTCTTCAGTGTCGAGCGGAGGTTCACCGCTGGTCACATGGCGTCGCGACTTGGGGGACGACAGCAGGCGCAGCATGGCGCGGTCAGGAGCGTGGAAGGTGCCGCAGACGCGGGCAGTAAGTGAGGAGGAAGGCGCCCTATTTCGAGAAATGTCGTCGAGGGGGATGGCATCATTGGAGGGATAGAGGGAGAAGGAAGGAAGAGTGAGAAGTACGTAACGGAAGCTGCAAGAGACGCCCAAGCGGCAGTTGCAGTCGGTTGCATCGCGCTGGCAGCTCCATGAAGAGAGACAAGGAAGTGGAGGTTTTAGTCCATGCGTTGAGCTTTGTCTTCTTAGCCGGTGGGAGACGTAGACGTCTGTGGGCGTGGCTAGAACTGCTAGAGCTGCACTACGCAGACACGTCAACCTCCGGGTTGGCGGCACCCAGCGGCACCGAGTCGTAGTTGGCGTAGAGTGCATATTGGTAGACGAGATGCGGGATGGCCGGCTTGAAGATCTGTGCGCGACAGCCCAGCAGCTCGCGCATCAAGCCCGCATTCTCCTCTGAACGTGCACAATGCTCATGTCAGTCGCTAGATGTAGAGGGCAAAGACAAAGGACAGGGTAGTGGCGGCCATACCGATGGTGGTGAGTAGGATCTTGCTGTCTGCGGAGCGCAGCAACAACTTGACGGCGGCAGCGTAGAGCTCCCAGACCTCTCGCGTGATGAAAGGCGGGTCCACCACCACAAAATCGAAGGTGCCGAGCAGCTCCGTCGGTAGCTCTTGCGGCTTGTTGAAGTCGAAAGGCACGAAATGGGCGCCTTCCGACGCGAACTTGCTGTCCAGCTGGGTGAGCACGTGGCACCGATGAGCAGTTAGTGCGGCAGCAAGGATGTTGCTCTAGATCTGGACGCCAGTGAAGGCGAGAGTGCTGGAGGTGGATGGACGTACGTCGAAGAGGAAGCACTCGCGCTGGTTGGCGGGGGCATTGGACTCGCTCTGCTGCGCCTGGACGGCAAAGTAGACGCTCGGCGTGGACAGGAAAGCCACGCGCCCGCCGCTGGCAGGCGTCTCTGCGATAGCCTCGCTCGCTAGCGTAGCCACCGTGTCGGCCGAGTACCAATACTGGTTCAACTCCTCCTTCTGCAGCTCAAGAGCATGTTAGTGTCGAGTGCCGGGTGCCAATGCCAGTGTGGGAATGTTGCCTGGAAACGAATACCTCGGGGAACTTCTGCCAGAAAGAGCGCGTTCGGCCGCCTTCACGGCGCGTAGAGCGGTCTCGCATGGCCCGCGAGCTGTGGAGAGCTGGGTAGAGAGTGCTGCGGTTTACCGCGCTGGTGCCGACGTCAAGGGGGTCGTGGAATGCGGCCAGCGCCCCAGACGTCGGTGCTGGAGCACACGCAACCGTTCGTGACAGCGAAGACGATCTGAAAGGGGAGAAACGGCTGAACGTGGGCACTCGTGCATGGTGGCGGCTTTTCCGCGTTGTATTCGATGGGTGGGGTGAGAAACTCCAATAGGAGGTTGGCGACTGGAAGAGAAATGGCGATCGCTACTACTGCAGTCTCTCAGTCGCTTCCAATGGACGGTGATGGACTGCTGCTCTCTGTGGGGGCCTCTCGACTCGCCTTGTTGGCTTTGGGGGATGCCACAGGCGAGAGTTCGGGGCTGAGCAACGGAGACGGAGACGGGGACAACCCGGACGTCGTTGGCTTGGGTTTGAGCTGCTTGATGGCCTCGGAGATCACGTCCACCCA
Organism: Halophytophthora batemanensis; assembly: GCA_023338225.1. Classification (NCBI taxonomy): domain Eukaryota; phylum Oomycota; class Peronosporomycetes; order Peronosporales; family Peronosporaceae; genus Halophytophthora; species Halophytophthora batemanensis. Next base: position 20,501 of record JAADYK010000043.1, read on the forward strand.
CTCGCTGAGCGCAGCAGGCGACGGCGCGTAAAGCAGCAGCGAGTGGCCGTTGGCCGCCATGAGCGGGGTGACCAGCTCGAAGCTGTTGTTCTGCTTGAGCGTCTTGCGTACGAGCGTGTCGGGCGTGAGTGAGACCATCTGGAAGACCTCAGCATCCAGCGTCTTGGCGAAGCGCAAGAAGTGTGGGTGCAGGATGAAGAGTTGACGGTGCCAGATCGGGTTGAACTGCTTGTGGCGCAGTGAGCGCTGTAACAAGTACCCAGCCTTGAGCACTTCTTCGCTGAACAAACCCGGCGGAATGGTCTTGCCAAAGCCGTCGTCGCGATCGTTCAGCGAGAACGTATCGGCGTCGCTACTGCCGCTTCCACCTCGGAAGAGCTGGTCCAGTACAGCAGCCGCTGGGTTGGACGACTCGCGCTTCATTGGCGCCATAACTGGTGGCGGTGGCGACGCTGGAGCCGCCACTGTCGCCATCGGTTGCTCACCACTCGTTCTGCTTTCTCCGGCCCGGTCCTGAGCAATGGAACGCACGAGATCGTCGCACTCGAAGGGCTTGCACTGCAGTACGCTCTGCACCAACTCCTTCTGGAGCTGCTGGTAGGCCGAATTCGTATCACAGCCACCAGGACACGCACAGGTCCCACCATACTCGGCAGGCAAGTTCTCGGCGTCAATGAATTCTAGCAGCCCTGCAGCCGTCTCGCTCTCGGTCAGGATGTTGGTCTTGGCGCGTGTGGCTTCGTTCAGAAGTGGCTTGACGCCCTTCCAGGCCATGCCGAACCAAGATGGCACGTTCACGAAAAAGATCTTGAAGGATCTCTGTGGGTAGTGGCGCTGCATGACACCTGTACACCGGCGGATGAACTCGAAGGCCTCTCCACCCATGTCGCGCATGCCGAGCCCACGTGCGTCCAGAACAATGCAAAGTTTCTGTGTGTCGCTGTGTGCACAAGCGTCACAGCTACAGCACTCGTGAGCTGCATACTTGAGTGTGAACTCCATGGCGAATAAATAGTGGCGGAAGAGATCGTCCGGCGCGATGCCCTCCTTCTTGAGCTGGGCCATGTTGATACTGCCGATCTTCTCGTAGTACACGGGGTGGCCCAGCTTGTCGTGCTTGTGCAGATACTGCGTGTAATGGCTGTGGTACGTGAAATCAAGATACACAACCACAAGAACAGCGTCAGTCAACGCGGTTCACAAGGTCAATCCCTACCACCCGCTTCGAACTACATCGCGGGCTAATACTCACGTCTTGATGGTCTCGTAGTGCGTCTGCGGCATGGTAAGGATGGAATCCGCCAGCACCTCCTTCCGCCACGCCAGTGTGGCCTCGTAGCGCTCCGTGGCCTTGACCACGTCCTCGTTCTCCGCCACCAGGAAGGACCGGGGGACCTTGAAGGACACCACTTTCTTGGGCTGCTTGGGAGTCTGCTTGTCCATGGCCGTGCGATCCACTTCCAAGCGTTCTGCGTCGGACGCTTCCAGTGCCACGACCGTGAATTGCCAGTTGCCCAGTTCGTGTCCAGAGTGATGAGTGTCTTCGCGGTTCACTTGGCGAGCAGCCACCAGCTTCCCGGGGAAGAAGACCTCCACCAGGAAGGCCAATACCGCCGCCGTCAACCCCGTGTACACGGCTGGGAGAACCACAACCGATCCAAAGACGTGTGTGAAAACGGAAGCGGCGCCCAAGTACACCAGCACAATCCCGCACGAGAGCTTGAAGATCTGACGGTAAGTGCCGCGCAATGTGCCGCGTAGATCCACCTTCTTGCGGTCCACGGCGCGAGTGCCACGCACCAGAACCCGCAGCGGGCGCTTTCCATTGAGCACCACGCGGTAGAACGCGCGACCTTCGTGTTTGAGAAATCGCTGGCACGGGATCCGCACACGTCCTCCGTCCGAAAAGTGCAGCGACAGCATCGTGGACCGTCGGACGTCCTGGATGGCCAGTGGAACACCCACTGCTACATCTTTTTGTGTGGACAGCGACACTCGGATATTGGGGTTGTTGTCGCCGTGATGCACTTGTTCCTGCGCTGCGTCCGCCGTGGAGTTACGGTGGCTGCTGCTGTAGCTGTGGCCAGCGTTGCGGGCCTCGCTGATGTCGATGGAGGTGATGGTGGGCAGCTCCTGGCCGTGCATCTCGAAGAGGATGGTCTTGCCGCGGCCGTCGCAGCGTAAGAAGCCACCTTGAACCACTGGCGCGTCGTGCGGCTTGCTGAAGTGCGTGATGACGCGGTTGAACTTGGAGCGCATGCGGTTCGAGTCGGCCACCTCAATGACGAGGTTCCGGTCCCCATAGTACATGACTTTCCCCATGGTACGCATCGCCGCTGCGGCCACGTTGAGCTCTGTCTGCGTAGGCTTGCCGAACGTCGTCTCCGCCATATTCTTGGTGGAACGAGCCAAGTTACTGAAGAACACAAAGTTGTCTTCGTCGTCGGAAGACTCGGAGCTACTGTCTTGAGCGCCATCTTCATTCGCCTGGAGCTGGTAGAAGGACAAGTACATCTCGCCGGGGGTGTTGGGGTCGCGAGGCCCGAAGCAGCCACTCTTGGTGCTAGGCCCCACGCCCATTTTGTTGTTCCACACGCGGCCAGCAGCATCTACGAGCACAACGACGTCTCCATAGCTCACAGGGGTACCGACACCCATTCCGCAGTTGGACAGGATCACAAAGCTCGACGGGTTGTACTGCTTGGCGGCAGCGGGAGCCACGGGAGGCACACAAGCCAATTCGCCCTGTTTCGCCGGGTTCTTGGACGCCAAGAAGCGCTTCCCAGCCTCGAAAGTGCCCACGTAGCCACCTGCAGCGCCTGCACCCGCGTATTTGCTGCGGGCAAAGAGTCGGATGGTGTCGCCGTAACGCACAGCCACGTGCGGCGGCGCGCTCTTGGAGATCGTGTCCAGCGGCATGGAGCCACGTACAGCCATGTCGTGCTGACGAGGAAGAGAGGGCTGGTGCAGCTGTGGCGGCTCTGCGAAGTGCGGCTGCGACTGCGGCTGCGAGAGTTGTCGTCGCTGCTGCGGGTGTGCTTGCGGTGGCGGGAGCTGCTGAGCTGGCAGGGACGCCGCGTGCGTGACGCTACGCGGCCGCATCTCGGGGGATGACGCGTCGGAGAGCGCGGGCGTAGGCGGCGTGTCCATGGAGTCGGCGCTGTCGCCGCTGGTGGAGAAGCTGGCAGCGCGACCCAGAGCGGCGGAGTCGCTGCCGCTGCCGGAGCCGGCCGTGGTGTCTTTGTTGCGTCGGCGGCGGTGGCGCAGCGAGACGGCCGAGAAGAGCGTGCTGGGCGATGGAGACGTCGACACGCTCTTCATGCCGCCCAGGAACTGCATGCCGCCCGGCATGGCGTGCTCTCAGCTCGGCGCTCACAGCCAGACGCAGACGCGGGGGATGACGAGGCTGTAGCTGCCCGATGGATAAGATGTGGAGTGGAGTGGAGCCGTTCCGCTCGATTGTTGCGGGCGCTGGCGTTGGAGACTTGGGCGGGCTCTCTGGCCGCGGGCCCTCTTTGTAAGGGGCGCTTGCTGCAGAGGCACCTCTGTACACGGGATGAAAGACGGCACGTGCGTTTTTCTGGAGGGGAAGGGTATACACGTATAGCTGTGAAAGGTTGAAGGCGAGGAGATAGTGAACGCCAGTGAAACGAGTCGGAGGGACAATGGCGGAAAACGGAGGCGACTTCTTGGATGGCTCATCTGAAATGGATTCGCGCCGTTTTCGACGAATTACACAATGTGACGGCGTGTTGATTTTTTAAATCGGCGTCCGAAAGGGCCCCGAGCGGCTCGTGACGCAATGATTCTTCCGTTGAAACGTTCATACCGCTTCGTCTTCAAGAGCGTGCATGTACTCTCCAGCGATATCGGCACAAGACCGACACGGAAGCCGTTACTCTCTCATTCCCAAAAGGAGAAATCAGCTTGTTGGCAAACGCGCACGCGAGGCCGTTGCAGAAATCTCCCATTTGGTCAGCGTCCGCCCAAGCCTTTCCGGTTGGCAATGAGTATTCTTCAGTGTTGGCTGTTCATAGTTGTTGGTATGGCTGAATCCTCGCAGTGGAGTGACACAGGTTTGATGCGAGTCGCTCGTTCTCGACTTACTCAGCGTTCTTAGCCCGCCGACAGATGGCAGCGAAACTTGTCAAGCGCAGTATCTGACGAATGTACTCGTGCGCAGCTTCGTCCGTCCAGTAGACTGCGGGCGTACGTATTTGGTCCCTAGCAGGGCACGTGCACTGTTTTTCTCATGACAGTTGCAGCAGCAGAAGCAGCACGCCGCTCCGGACAGGACCCTTATCTCGGCGTGTTCTCGCAATCAACCCGGCGTTCGTACTATCGCTCGCCAGAACGAAATGTAGTCGGCCTGTCGAATTATACGTCTCGTATACGCCGACGAGGGTTCTTTTGCTCCCGTATCCGTATGGTGCCGCAAAAACTACCGGAATCGAGAGAGCCAGTAACGATCGACTCGCTCAAAGCCATTTGGCGCCCAAGTCGATGTATCGAGGCGTCATCACCTCTGTATGCAGGCCGTGGCTCCGTGCCGATCTCCGCGGCCGTCGCGCTGGACTCCGGCGCAGCGCACGTGCTCCCTGGCGAGCGCACGGTCGCGGCGGCTGGCGCGTCTCTGAGCGGTACAAGGAGCGCCGAGTCGTCCATCCGTCCACGGCGCGAGACGAAGAGGCAAAGCTGTCGTCTCGGTCGGCTGCGCCTAACGAGCAGCGCTGGCTGGTGCTGCTGGACGGCGCCAATGTGGGCGGCGCAATGCTGAACTGCAGCGACGTTGCATATCTGCACAGAGAAGAGCAGCAGCCACGCGGCTGTGGGTGCTTCCTTCCGTGGAGGTGGAGGTGGAGTCAGACGCGTCAGGTGTGTGACGGATTGCACTGACAAGTGTCCGTGGAGGAGGCGCGGAGCTGTGACTCCCAAGCCACGCCTGGATTCTTTACTCGCCATTTGCCTTGCTGTACATATGCAAGGACCGCGCCCACGCACGTCTGCGTCCAGCGCGGTCTGGCGCTGGGAGGAGGTTCTGGTGTCGAGGGCCTCCATGTGCCGGTTGCAAACTGGAATGTGGCGAGTATCGACTGATTCGCATCTTCCGACCATGAAGACGCAGCGCAGTAGAGCCAATCGTTCTTGACGGCGGGGAAGCCGAGCACTGGGTTCTAGCTCCGCACCAGCATCTTGTATGAGCGAACTGTGCGCAACTAATGCATCCGCAGTGCATGTAACTCAGCACCACCTTCCAACTCACACCGAGATTAAAAGCCAAAGGAAGGAGATGAACATGCAGTCGAAAGAACACGTCGTCTGGCAGCGTAAGCGCTTGGAGGGTTTATTGAATAGACACCGCGAGCAAGCCAGTGGCCTGCCTACTTATCTGGTCAACAGAAGTTCCTCCGAGAGACGCAGCCCAGCAGGAGAAGAGAAGAAGCCGAGCTCCAGATGCGCGAGCGCCTCGCTGACTTACCGAACGAGTTGAGTTCTTCTCTCTCTCTCTTCCTCTGTCTCGGTCCGACAAGCGCGTGCGCTATCATATCGATAAAAATCAAATCACATGTATGGCGGGAATGGCGAGGCAGGGCCAGTGAGCTCTGGCGGTGACGTCCAGCGAACGCACCAGCGACACTCACTTCCGCGGCGGCGTGGCCGGACGCTGCGTGCCCAGGCCATTGTAGGCGTAGCGCTGCTTCTTCTCCGCCGGCTTGAGGATCTGGAAGGAGCACATGAGCGTCTCGTCCACCGACATCATGGCGCCAGCGTTGTCGAACTCGCCGCAGTAGTTGGGCGCCGAGAAGAGCGTGACCAGCTGGCGCTTGGCAAAGAACTCGTAGCCGTCTTCCACCACTTGGTGTGCGCGGCAGATGAGGTCCAGGTCGTGGCGCTTGAGGAACTGGCTCACAATGTCCGGCCCGAAGGTGAACGACACGCCGCGGTCGTTCTCGCCCCAGCCCATAATGTCCTTGTCCGGGTCGGACCACAGCAGGTCGCACAGCAACCCCGTGTCCGGCACGTCCGTGGGACGCACGAAGCGCTTGATCTGCTCCATCTGGCTCAGCTCCGGCGACAGACCGCCGTGCATGCAGAAGATCTTCTCGTCCACGATGGCGGCCACGGGCAGACAGTTGAAGCAGTCCGTGAACGTCTTCCACAGCTTGATGTTGTAGCGGCGCTTGCCTGTGTAGTAGTTCAAGTTCAGTCCATGTAGAAGCGGAGCGGTGGGTGGATTCCGTCAGAGTCTGGTATCAGGAGAGGGAGTTGTGGGAAGGGAGTCACGTACATTCGTCGTAGAAGCCGTAGATTCTGTTGATGGACGCGCACTCGTGGTTACCGCGCAGGATGAAGAAGTTCTCCGGGTACTTGATCTTGTACGCCAGCAGCAGGCAGATTGTCTCCAGACTCTGTTTGCCACGGTCCACGTAGTCGCTAAGCGCAGGCAACAAGGCCGAACAAACGAATATCCGTCAGTGCCACACGTCGGGGGTTCCAGACCCGCAGCGAAAGAAAGCACAGCGTAGAAGGGAGGGAAGGGGGCCAAGCCGTACTCACCCCAGGAACAAGTAGTTGGCGTCCGGAGGGAACCCGCCGTACTCGAAAAGACGCAGCAGGTCGTAGTACTGGCCGTGGATGTCACCTGCACAGCACAACGCACGCGCCAACCGTTAGTCTTCAGCGAGCATGCCCACAGCGAAGTTCTCCTTCCCCGGTCGTGCCTCAATATAACGCCGCGTGCCCACGCGACGCAGAGGCGGACTAGAGGCGGACGGGGAGACGGGAGCAAGCGGTGACCACAGAGAAACCTACCGCAGATCTTGATGGGCGCCTCCAGCTCTACCAGAATGGGCTGCGCCAGGAAGACTTCGCGCGCGTGCAGGCAGAGCCCACGGATCTCCGTCTCCGTCAGGTTCACCTGCTTGCCGGGGCGCGCGCCGCGCACACTCAGCAGCTTCTCAATGATGCTGTCCACGTCGATGGGCTCCAGTCCCGACGACGACATGGCTGCTGCTAGCGAACGACTGACTGCTCTGGCGGCTTCTTCCCCGCGCTTCGCTTCTCTCACTCTCTCCCCTTCTTGGTGGCTCTCCGGGCTGGGCTGGGTTTCGGAGCCCAATTTGGGCCGGCCGCGGTTCGCCGCCCAATTTAAGAAGAGCGGGCCACAAAGAAAGAATTGATACAAATAAATACAAATTCGGGCCAACCAGGGCTCATGTCCACGTAAGTTCAAGTTAGTTTCGGCTAATTCACGCTTGTGCTAGATTTGCGGCACAAAGAAATGGAGAGGTACGCCTTCGGGCCAATCAGAAGTCCCCGTGCCGGAGGATGGACTAAGGTTGGTGCTACCGCTGTTTTTGATGAAAAAAGTAGACAGCATCCTGTCTTGCCAGTTACTCGGCACCGACAAAAAGTGGGACTCAAAGCAAAAATGAGCCAAATAGTAGTGGTTTCATTTTGGAACTCTCACTCAAAAGTACTATTTAGAAAGTGTCATCGTCCCACAAAACCGTTCCCGACTCACAAGGCGTTTCTGTTGCAGCTGAAGGCCCTCGACACAAATCATTAATCTATCAGTTTAGACGCTCAGCTTGCTCGAATACGCTGTTAATGAACTTCATGGCTCTTGAGACTCTAAAGAAGAGTGCTCAGAGTCTGTTAAGCAGCGAGATTGGTGTGCATACAGTGCGCTTCAGATGTACATTGCTAGTATGCACCAAGCAAAATTCATCGGAATCTCGAGTTCTTGCTCGCCTTCCAATGACATATCCAAGTCTCTCAGCACCCGCTGCCCTGCAACCTCTCCCAAGCAATCCAACAGCTCAGCAGGAACAGGAATGAACTTCAACAAACTCATCACCATATCACCGCCCTCTGCGGAGACATTCGAGTATCAGGCTGAAACTGAAACAGCGCTTCGTTAAAGGGCGAATATTCTTGGGTTGAATGTGGCCAAGCGATGTGCATACTACACGAAGGAAATGGGGGAACTGTCTGGGAACGAAGCTTTGAGTGTGATCGCGTTGGACAACCCGAATACACCAGCACCTCAACCCAGGCGATTGCCAATGTGCTATGAGACTGTCAAGACGTATTGAATTCTCCGTGGAGATCATCAGCAACACGAAGTCTAAGCTTGAGCCCAGTGGTCCGTGGGAAGTCGTGCTCACCACCAGGACAAGCACCTTTTTTAACCACCTATCTTCGATGGACGCTCACGTTCATTTAGGCCACCGACAGCGCGCAGCAACATCGATGAAGCTGGCCCCCACTGCCTCCATCCGAGACTTGGTTAAGGCACAGACGAAACGTCGTTGTTTGCTGCATCAATGTTTGCTGGATAGCACTCTTAGTCTCTATACCGTGATGGACGCTTTGACTTTTGCCGAATTCGCTCAGATCGTCGTAGGGCTCCCACGGACTTCGTCATCGACCACTTAGGTTCTGAGGCTACAACTGTTTCATTTATCACACCTGTCGTGCGTTTGAGAAGCTCCGGAGGCTTTGCTCCGCATTGTGTTGTGATCCAAACACTCTCATCACTATGCTGGTACTGTGGGTAGTGTCAAACAGCACGTATATTGCGATAATATTTTGTTGTTACGCACATCATAGAGACGATAGCCTTTGTACTCCTGGGGGACACCCAAGAAGAGGCATTTGATTTCCCTTGCTGAGAGCTTCTTATCTTTTCTACGTTCTGCAGGAACATGGGTTCTACAGGAACATGCGCAAAGCACGTGCTTCCCCAGGTATGTAGGTTGCTATTGTTTGGTGGATTGCAGTCCACCATTTCATAGAGTGGTTTATCCTTTAGTCGCACCATCGGCGTTCAGTTCTGCACATATATCATGTACATGAGTGCTTCGGGCCACCATCGTTCTTCCATTCCTGAATCTTTAAGAATACACCGTACCTTCTTCATCTTTTTCTGGTGATCACACTCGGCTGCGCCGTTTTCTTCTGGACAGAATGCATCGGATTTCTGAAAGGAGACACCCCTGTCCTTGCAGAAGGGTTGGAAGGCTTGGTTTACAAACCCAGTGCCTCCATCGGATCGGATCCGTCTGATTGTGAACTTCCCATCTCGTTCTACAGTGCTGTCCATAAAGGCGGGGACATCATTGCTTTTATTTTTCGATCAAAAATACCGTTGTAAGCGTGTGGACTGGCTAGCATGTTACTGCGAAAAGGAGCGTTTAAAGATACTTTCCGTCTTGAAATCAGATGTCTGGTCGCCACACACAGTCCCAAATAAAATTAGACAGATCGGCAAAAAGAAGATGGACACGACTTTGTGGCCGCGTCGTGTCTGCAAAACGTGCTCAGGCACGCCCAAAAGAGCACAAATCTATTCTAAATACTTTGTTTTACGACCACGCTCGTTCAGGACGGATGAACACCGCTTTGGCATCGACGAAATGAGAGCAAAAAGCCGTTACAGCGGTATGACGTCCCAAGCAGCTACGATAACCATTTTTAGATCCCGAATGGACGTGTAGTGCTTGCCTTCAGTGTAGACATCACGCGTGAGGTCCCCCAGAGCTTTTCTACGGGGCTGAGGTCAGGAGAGAGCTCATGCCATGGTAGCACAGGGACGTTGAGGTCTGCAAAGAACTGGGCAGTGGAAGCGGGTCGGTGTATACTTGCGTTGTACTGCTGAAAAACGTAGACCCCGTCCATCCGATCGTCTGAAAGCTCAAAGAGGTAGCTTGTGAGTATGCCTTGGTACTCAGTGAAGTGCTGGCACCCGGTCAGGAAGGCGATCTTGGTCTTGCCCATCAGCGAAAACGCAGCCCCACACCATAATGGAGTCACCACTGCTCTGTCGACTCCAAAAATGCTCAGACTGCTTGCGAAGGTCGTGCCAATAATATTACCAGCCATCAGGACCGTCAAGATTAAATTTCTTTTCGTCTGAAAAGACTACTTTAGTCCAATCTGCACGGTCCGCAATACGCTGGAGAGCCCACTCCTCTCTCGTGGTCTTCTTGGTCCTTGTCAGCACCGGGGTGTGCTTGCGCTTGATGAACTTGGCGTTCTCGTTGCGGCTGAGTTTTCGGCGAACAGTCCGCACCGATACTGCCGTCCCAAGAGACTCTACGATGCCTGAAGGCACCACTTTCTTGATTGTCGCTAGCCAGAATATCCCGTGTCGGTCTCAGTCTGATAGTTTGCGAGGCTTCCCCCGGACTGTTCTTGGTGCCATACCCGACGGAGTCTTTGAAGAAGGCGCGCACAACGATCCTGGAGAGTCCAATAGCACTAGCGATAGCTCGAGGCGATAGATTCCGGTCGCGGAAGGCTATGATGTTGCCGTGCTCGACTACTGCTAGTTTAGCGGTCCCCATGCCGCACAAATGAAATTGAGAGGTCCACAAAGCAGCTCAACACGTAGTCCACCTCTGCGACAGGATATCCAATCGTTTGAATGGCTCACAGAACACGTTTTGCGGGCACGACGTGGTCACAAAGACGTGTTCATCTCCTTTTTGTCGATCTGTCTAATCTTATTTTGGGACTGTGTGTGGCGACCAGACATCCGATTTCAAACCGGAAAGCACCTTAACTTGTTTTTGCCCACATGGCCCAGCCATGCATGCCACTCTTTCATTAGACTCTCCATTTTAGACTGGTTTGGTATGGCCAGAGGCTTACATGGTTCAGTTTTTACCGTGTTTCATGCTACTTGTCTTTCTCTGACTGTACTAGCTTTATATACTACGCTTATTAATAGCCTGGGCTACAAAAAAACTATTTAGCCCCCGCAGTACAAATTTGTACTTAGCCGACTTACTTTCTATGATTTGATAGTCCATCTTCTTACGCCAGTGCTCACTCAGTATATTTGACTTGACGCTAGGTACCAGGGCGATGTTATCAAAGAGAAACGGTTGAATGCTGGTAGGCCCCAAGATATACAGTTTCACAAGTACAATATATGTATTGCGAAGCTTAGCGCCCGCTCTAAACGTGAACATATAATCCTTGTTGGGGTTTTGGTCACAAAGACCCGCTCGTTGGCTGTCAATCCGTGCCCGCATTCTGAATCCAACACCCAAGAATCGTCTGCTAACTCAGAGATGTGGTTCACTAGCTCAGGGTGCAGTTTATGTACCGTATCGCCCAGGCCCGTTGACAGTGCTTCCACGGTTTTTGCCACAGCCGATACAGACGCGACGTTGCACTCGACTCCACTTATCCCACAGTCGAAGTCATTCATGTCCACGTCACTATCTAGGGTGTCGCTCACACAGGACGACTTAAAGCCCACTAGACCAATGGGGGTGGCTGGAGTAGATTCCTGGGGCACAGTCAGGGCAGCTGGAAGTTTCAGCCGATCAAGAGTGGCTGCATCCACAAGAACCTCAATTCGGGAAGCCGTTCGAGCCGCAGTTGCGTGCTTCTTCTGCCCTTGCGTAGGCTCACCTCGCCTTTTCTAAAGTGAACGGGGCTGGGAAGTTCTTTCTGCCAACGCCCATCGCAATGTCAACTTTGCGCTTGGGACAGTCTCGCTTGAAGTGACGTCCCACGTTGTTCATGTCATTGTGGCCGTCACCACAATAGAAGCAAAGACACCATTGGCTCAATCGGTTAGTGAGTGGGGGCACCAAGCGATTGGGTGTGGGTTCGATTCCCACCGTGGTCAAGTTAACTATGGCTGATGCCCGTGACCTGGTGTTCGGGGTTCACCAGAGCTTCACCCCCCGGAGCTACGTCCCCCTCCACGCAGCATGCCTTCGACTTCCATGTTGCATATGACGAGTAGGAGTTCGTACCGAAGTATTTACGGTGGCTATTTACGGTCGGCGTATTTACTCCTGGGGTAATTACTCGTAGATAGGACATTCCAGAAGGATCCAAGTGGACATCAAGCGTAAGACAGTGACGAGTGGCTGGGAGCCACACCACCGTCCACGGATAAAAACCTACCTCAATCAAACTCACTTTCGGTTTTGCAGTCCCGGCCCAAAGCCTTCTTCGTCGAGCAGTTCAAGGAGGGTAGTCCAGCTTTTGCATTTAGGTGACTGTAAAGCTGGTTTAGAGTTTTCTTCATGTTCTTGTACTGCTCGTGGGAGAGGAGAACCTCCAGCTTCTTGGCGTAGGTCTTGTGTTCTCTGTGGTACTTGGTTGCCTTCCTGCCGCTGCCTTCCTGCCGCTGCCTTCCTTCGCTTTTGGTCTAGCGGGGCGTATTGCGCAATACTGGCCGAAAACAACAGAGTTGTTGGACCACTATTCTCTAGCTGGTCTGGTGTCGATATGATATTGTATCGTTGCTTTGGTACCGATGCCCTGTTTTCTCTTATCCAGATCATCATGTACTCAGGCGCTGTTTTATTTTCACGCAGCTGATTGGTCGATGGGGCTGTCCAGATTAACGTGTCGTCCGGGTCAACAAGTGCTGTACGGAAAATATGTTTCTCTGCTTCAAGTCATATAAATTCACGTGGAGATTCGTCGTAATCCGTACGTTTGAATGCGCCTATTTCCAGGTCATTTCGATTCTTCTTCGACGAGTTATCGAGAATCATTTTTTATCAAATAATTATGACGTGCAGTGTACTGTCCATGCGTTACAATCGTGCTATGAGCATTAATCCGCATTGGTGGATTGAGTTGAAATTAAAAAAATGTGCTCCAGATGCCAAGTGTACTTGACTCCTTATCTGCTGTTTCCGAGCTCAGGAAAATAATTGTGGCTGAAACAAAATCGACAAAACTACGTTGTCCTTATACTGCTAGCCAGCACTGCACAAGTGACAGATAACATATGTCAATATTTTGCCAAAGGCACTGTCGTCCCCTCAACCTTCAGTTCTTATTTTTCATGGGGTTTGATGGTCTTTATTGCAGTGTTTATTGAAAACCAACAGTGGACCGTGGACAATTTGGTTCGTCCGCTGGTTGACACTCCGAATTCTCCATACATGGCTAGCTCGGCACAAACTTTCGCTTGGCTTTACTACTCATTTGATAAAATCGCATGCATGCACCTTCACGTGTTAGCCAATCGTAGCACGTCAATTAACTTTTTTTGCGGATATGGCTATAATAGTAGACAGCATCAAAGCCAAAACAATGCCCTAACATAGCTTCATCCGAAACTATACTACCTGTAGTGGCGCGCCTTGCTACATGGAGGCGTCATGCTAGGTCCTTGCAATAGATTCCCTCAGTAGTGCCTGACCTCGAGTCCATGTAGTTGGATATGCATAGGTGGTCCAATGTCTTTAGAGATTAGACTTGGCCTTGTATGCTGCATATCACAAACGCCCCGAGACTTTACGACAGAAGTAAGATTGTGACACTGACACTGACCAATCACAAATTGATCCGATGGATTCTGCCAATCAGAGAACTTCAATCGCGCAGAATGTTTTATTTGATTTTTGTGCCTTACCTAGGAGTTCCTCTAGGGGCCTCGCAAGGTCGCTTCCTCTAAGCACCCCGAGTTCGGCTCCGCCAAGTTTGGGCGTGCCAATCAATCTCACTTCCAAGTTAGCACATCAATTCTAGCTTCTCCTCAAGGACAATAATTTGTGTGTCACCGCATCTGGTAGCACTTGATGGTCTTCAAGACCTTCGCCAGCCCAAGTGGCCAGAAGATCAGCTCAAGTCGCTCAAGCTACTTCTTTCGCCCTTCGGCTCAAATGCATCAAGATCGACTGAACACTATTCTGCTAGTGTTCACTTTCTTGTCCTAGTGTAACAGCCTGAAACCCACACGGCTCACCTCGTAGACAGATCATTGACTCTTAGTGCCCTGGTGCCTGAAGTTGACGCTGTCAGTGAGTCGATTAGTAAGGCTCAACGCAAGTGACAAGTCGTTGGGCCATTTGTATGGCACACGTTCAAGAAACCATCAGAACGTCAAGTAGAGCTTTCGCAGAGCGTCCCGCCAATTTGGATCTCCTGAGCACTCTTGCTGTAGACCGTAACGACAAGTTAACGCGCCTCGCCATTTTCATCCAAGCGGAGATCCCCAAGTACCGCTCACACGTGGGGCGTGGCCTACTAGCTGGACTATCGAATCAGCTCGTGGACTGCCTTTAGAGGTAGACAGCCTTCTTGGAGTCAAGTAGGAGCGAGCACTGAAGACTGCCTTCAAGGACCAAGTCCAGCGCGCAGTGGACCAAGCCGAAACCGATCGTCAAGACAAGTCGAACAAGTCGGACAGGGACAGAAAGGTCTATCACCGCGAGTCAAATGCTCATATTCGTCATTCGACCATCAGCATCGAGCACAAGAAGTCGTACAGTGATCACAAGCGTACTACGTCAGCAATAAGTCGGACCGAACTGTGAAGCGTCATAAGGGTTGCCACTAGCGTAAGTAATTTCAGCTATCGCTAGCTTACGTATTGTTTCACAGAGTGTGAATTTATGTCACTGTGTTGTAAACTTGCGTTACTTCGTGCCTGAACGTGACGAGCGCGAGTGAGATCAACCAACTAAACACAGCTGTACACTCGTCGACGCCGACTTTTTCTCATTCGGTTCCCTAAACCGACTTCAGCGTGGCATCACTCTATCAACTGACGCTATTCGAAGTGTCTATTTATTTTTCATGAGAAACTTGACCGAGCTTAATCAAATGGCTGCCAACTACTTATACTTACTTTCTTTAGTAAGTTGAACGAGGCCATTGGTCAAGTTGGTGTGTGGACGTCCAAATTTGTTCAGTATATCGTTTGTGTTAAGCGTGCTCGTCTACAGTAGCTTAGCGAATAGTTAGCTTAGATTAGCTACCGGTAAGAAGTTACTGCTTCTTTTGCGTATCCATCATGTCTTCTTCAAGGCCTACCGGTTGGTCTCCTGAAGCGCTAACTCGATTTATTATCGAAATGGTTCAAAGGCAATAGGAACTTGTAGACGTTTTGGCCAATCAGCGTAAGAAAGTAAAGGTAGAAGACATTAGCCTTCCCCATTTTTACGGTATCATCAGTGACTCAGTTGATTTATACTTCGACCAAATTATTCATTGTTTTGAAGTAAAAAATATCGATTGGTACGATCCAAGTCAGAGCGACAAATTTCATTACACTAGTTGCTTTGTTGCTAATTCTGCGGCTGGGGTATTTGGGATCAGAGTAAGCAACGATAGAATGATAGAGTAGCGTTCGCTGTAAGATGGTTGGTTCTAATCAGCTAGCGGGGATCTGGGGGATATCGAGAAAAAATAAACGAGTCGAAACG
The DNA here is from genome assembly GCA_023338225.1 of Halophytophthora batemanensis. Taxonomy (NCBI): domain Eukaryota; phylum Oomycota; class Peronosporomycetes; order Peronosporales; family Peronosporaceae; genus Halophytophthora; species Halophytophthora batemanensis. The sequence continues at coordinate 35,698 of JAADYK010000043.1, forward strand.
TCGAAAGTCCGGATGAAAAGCTCTAGGCATTGACGGAGATTGAGTGAGAAATCCCAAAATGGCAATAAAATCGCAATAATGGAGATGTCTCAACGAAGAATGATGGTTCTGAGTGACTGTTGGTGTGGTTGAATCAGAACTACAGTGCGCGCCATAATTATACGAAGAAAATAGGATTTTCGATAAATCACTGAAATCAACTCAGAACAGAATGGGAATAGGTGCATTCTAACGCACGGGTTGCGATGAATCTCCACATACATTTTTGTGTGATTTGGAGCAAACAGCAAAGATTTATCGTCACAAACGTGACAAGATGCCATTTTGGCCGCGACAAAATTATACGAAGGTTGGTGTTATTTAGCAAACGAAGCCGTTTCTCGAACCTTCGTTTACACTGCTGAGAAGGTCGCAATTTCCTGGGTCTGTAGCCAGTTCAAATTTTCTCCGGAAACCAAAACACGATGCCGAGAGGGAGCAAGCTGTCGGGGGTCGAGCAAGACATCATCTTGGCCAGACGCAAGAAAGGAACGGCAATTGAAGACATTGCAAAAGCGCTTCAGCGTGCACCAAGCACAGTCAGCACCTTCCTTTGCAACCCTGACGGCTACGGGGCGACTAAGCGGCCAGGACGGTCGCCCAAGCTGACTGAACGCGGTATCCGCCAGGTCCGGAAGGAAGCAAAGCAGCCCGGAATGTCCGCGTCGCGTATTAAGTCCACGCTGAAGTTGTCTGTCTCCAAGCGCGCCGTGCAGCGTGTCCTCAAGACTGCTCCACGTCTAAAGTACAGCAAGCGCAAGAAAACGCCACGACTGACCGCGCGACATCGCAGTGAGCACGTCAACTGGGCCAAGAATCGCATCCGCGAGCGCACCAACTGGGCCGCCGTCATCTTCTCTGATGAGAAGAAGTTCAATTTGGACGGCCCAGACGGTTTGAAATACTACTGGCACGACATCCGCGACCAGTCGCAGACGTTCTACAGCCGTCAAAACGGCGGTGGCTCGCTGATGGTCTGGGGTGCCTTCTCGGCGAAGGGAAAGGCCCGACTGCCCACTCTCGTCGGCCGGCAGAACTCCTTTGACTACCAGCAGACGTTGACTACGCATCTGCTGTCTTTCGGCAATGAGATCTACGACGGTGCCTACATCTTTCAGCGCGATAATGCCAGCATCCACACGCCCGCATCCATCAAGGCCTTCCTCTCAGACGTGAACATCTCCGTTCTCGACTGGCCGACACTCTCACCGGACTTGAATCCGATAGAAAACTTGTGGGGAATCATCGTGCGCAAAGTGTACGACGCGGGGAAGCTGAAACAGGCTTAGTGGCAAGCCTGTTCCTGCAGCGTACACGTGTGCGCGTGTAGAGGAAGCGTGCAAAAGTCTGAGGTCGCGTCAGACTTTGCAGGGGAAAAGGGGGAAGCGATCTACCGGATCCTCGGTAAAAGGAAAAGTGAATTGAATGTGCTCTGGCTAGTTAGGCCTCCTAAAAGTGATATCTGTTTGGGCAGGGGTCCGATGGATGGCCCCTGCGGGTTTGGTCAAATGCAGGCTCCTGGTTGGTAGAAAGGTGCCTCTTTCTACCAATAGGAGCGCTAAGCGCCTGGATTTAAATACGAATTTAAATCCAGCTCGAATTATTGAAGCTAGCCCCGAATGTGTGTACCACAAATCCGCCGTGTACCGGAAACTAGGTACCCGTTCGGGTACCTCTCATTGGGTACAAGCCCAATGTGTACCATGCAGAGTAACTGTTTACTCTGCCGCGTAACCCTGTTACAGAAGCAGCACAGCAACGTGAACGAGCTCAAGAGTGCTGTCCAAGCTGCATGGGACGCCATTGACATGGAGACGATCTCGGAGCTTGTGAACTCGATGAATGACCGCTGCAGTGACGTCCTACTGCTTCGTGGAAGCAAGACAAAGTACTAGGGTCGTGGTCCGACCCCAAAAGGCGCAAACGCGAGCTAAAGCAACCGCGATTGCAGACCTTCGTATAATTTTGTCGCGGCCAAAATGGCATCTTGTCACGTTTGTGACGATAAATCTTTGCTGTTTGCTCCAAATCACACAAAAATGTATGCGGAGACTCATCGCAATCCGTGCGTTAGAATGCACCTATTCCCATTCTGTTCTGAGTTGATTTCAGTGATTTATCGAAAATCCTATTTTCTTCGTATAATTATGGCGCGCACTGTAGTTCTGGTTGTTGCTCACCTGGGTATTAAGTTTCGGAGATATTTCGGTTACGTCGCCGATGGGTCGATCGGAATCAGCAGGGTATACTTTTTTGGAGAGTTGTGTGCCCTGTCTCGGTATAGTGGTGTCTTGAACTGGGTTGGGAACCGGTTTGGTGGTTTGCTATTTGAATACGATGGCCGTTGTGGTTGTTCCGGTTGTGTTGCTGTAGGTCTGTTATCTCGACAGAGGGTGTGGCAAAGCCAATGGACTCCCACAGAGACCACTTGTGGGGGAGATACCGGCGGTAGAGATGATGGCTTGTGCGATATGACCGAATAACATCATCTCTCCGACCACACTGGATTTTTGTATTGCTGTTGCTTGAGAATATTGGCCAATCACATGCAGTTATGGTTCTTAGCCCAATCAAGTTGAGGAGATCATCACGGTTTTGGCCAATTACAAGAAAAAAATCGTCCCGTGGTCGGAAACACAGCGACTCCGACATATCGGTTTGGAGTCAACGCTCAGATATTTGTATCAGCTTTGTGATAGCCTCTCATCTGCATATCATTTTGATATCTTCCCCCTTTCCGACAAGTAGCGATGAGCCTGAACGACCTCTAGCCCGCCAACACCAAGCGCGCGCGTTCAACAGCGTTGAAGTTGTTTGAGCACTTCCTCTCCGGCGAAGGAACCTGCGTGGAGCACGTGGATGCTCTCCTCTTCGCTGAGCCCGAGCGTGCGAGCGCTATTGTTATGACGCTCATGGACAAGTTCGGCGTGCATCTTGCGTTCCACGAGGGCTCAAGAGATCAGCATTTGTCGCACCACTCTGTCGCGCAGTATTACCGTCAAGTGAAGTGTTGGCTGCTCGAGAAATGTCCTGTCCAAGCTGGCGCAGTGACTAGACAGCTTTTGAGCATGGGGCGCACGCTGGAGCAGCACTGTATCAAGCACGAGAGTGAAGGATTCGTCAAGAAGTCAGTGGCGTGCACGAAGAGCGACTCGCAGAAGATGATCGGGTATCTGTATTTAGCAGCGACCTGCGCTTCTGATTACCAAGATGCTGCGCTACGCTGTCTTCTAGTATTTATTCGACCGCGCCTGCGACTTGACCTTCGTCCGCAAGGAACAGCTCTCGATCGGCGCTGGAGTTTTTTAGTCCGCTTCATTCGCATGAAGGTATCAGACGAACAGGCACTGTCACTCTTTCCCGACACGGACTTCCGGTCTTGTCCGTTGCTCGCTCTTGCGCTTCCCTTGGTTACCCAGGACGCGCCATCCGCTTCGCTGCTGAGTCATTTCCCTGCTCAGTTATAGGACACACCGGTTGAGCTGACTGCATCGATCCCTCTCCTTGAGCTACTAGATGGATGTGGCGTGCCGTCTACCTCGCAAGCATCAACACAACCCGGGACATCCGTACCTTTGTCATCCGTTGGAATCCACGCAAGCCAATCATCTTCTGGATCGTGTTGCTAGGCCCGCTGGTGTTAACGAGCAGCTGAGCTCGCGCTCCTTTCGCCGAGGAGGGGCTCAGCATGCAAACGCGTGCTCGGATCTGTCGATGCAATGGATCTTCGACCACGGAGCCTGGAGCGCGACAGCGACAAACAAAGCATTCGCATACGTCTTTAACACCCCCAAGGAAGACCAAAAGGTTGCCAAGGTTCTCAGCAGCAAGGATCCCGACGCCTTAGTCTTGCTCGCGTCGCCTGAAATCTTTGACACAGGCCAAGATCCACTGTGTCGTGGTGCTCATGTTCGAGTCATGCATCGGGATGGACAAGACACAATTCAACGTGAACACCAGGGTCTGCAAGTTATTGGGAACGTACCTGATCAGCCATTACTCCTCGATGAAGGTGCTCAACGATGTTGGGCCCGCGGTGTTGCGTTTGGAGAAGTGTGTTGTGGCGTGCGGATACTCCATCTCCGAGCTCCTCGCTTGGTCATATCACCTGGCTTGCGAGCACAGCAACGAAGACATGAGCAACAGTGCCGCAGTCAGAGTTGCAGACAAGGTGAAAGTTAAAGACACGCGTGACCTCGTCATGGAGAAGCAAACTGAGTTGATCAACCAGCTAGTCACCCTCAACCGAAAGCTGGAGGTGCGTCTCGAGAAGCTTGAGACCGAAATCACTGCTGCATCAAGTAGAAAGCGAAAGGATCAAACCGTGAGTATTGACGAAGCAGCCTAAAAAAAAACGACAAAGCGACGACATCAAGCAGTAGCAACTCACCTTAGAGGAACGTGGTTTGCGTGGTACGCTCAGACTCGGTGCACGTGGAGCTGCTTTGATGAGGCTGTGAGGAAGAAGAAGTCCGACGTCAAGCTTCTTGTTGCTTTCATGAAGCTCTTTGTCCCCGACGGCTTCAATCTCGACGAGAAATCACCGCGCTACCGAGACGACGTGTTAACTATCGAGCATGCGACTGGAAACACGCTGTTCAGCTTCCTTCGACATCATGACATCAGCTCGGGTGGCTCAAACGCGGTGTTGAAGCACCTTCGCATTCTTCACAAAGCAGGACACGTCGATGACAAGATGCGCCGCTACCAGCAACTTCTATCTACGGGCTTGATCAAGGATCCTGCTTCACCTTACACACAAAACATCCTGAAACCGTCCTCCACGACCAAAGGTCTCTAGACGAAAAACACGTGCGCCGACTATAGCCGAAAGTGAGTCGAATATAGTCGACATATAATGTGGTGTGCACGGTAAGCTTTTTTTTTCAGATCTCTCACGGGTCTGGTCTTGTTTTCAGGTCCTATGATTTCTCAGACCGAAACACTGGACCAGACCAAAGCTCGTTTCCGCATATTCCTCCACCATCAGGGGCGTTGTCGGCGTAGACGTTCTAGATAAAGCCGTCGTTCGAGTCAATGACGTTGTTTGGCGATGCTCCCCCTGTAAAATGAGCAGTAATCCCATTGAGGTAGCGCTGTACTGCATGCCAGTCCGGCACGGTTGCAATCACATATATCGACTCAGGCGGAGAACAGTGTCATTAAAAGCGCTGTACCTCCTCTGGAACAATTCGTCGGCAGCACTGGAAACTTGTGAAGCAACGATGTAGCTGGTTTGCCTTCGTCTGATACCACGACCTGTCCGTCAAAACTGCAAGGCAAATAACCACACAGTCACATATTATGGCCAACACACCACGAAACCAAATGAACGGTGTGAACTAGACCCTGGAGGCGTGGACATGCTACATGTCGACAGCAGATATGCTTGTATCACTCTCGCTGCTGTCGCTTTGTCCCATTGCATGCTTGTACGCGAAATCATTGTACGGATCGTCAGAATCATTCGAAGTGCGTTGCTCGGTTTGTGCAAACGTGTGGACCAATACGCGTTGTCTGACTTTGGGGCCCTTCCACCGGCGATATCGCTTTCATCGCCAGCATTGCTAATGTGGTCTGGGTAAATTATATCGCTCACAATGCTCTCCTCGCTGACTGATTCTGAACCGCTGGCAAAATGGTCGAACTTAGCACCGCTTAGATCACTTTGATGCCCGTCGGAGTCACCGCCAGGAGAGCTTATGCAGGAACCAGACTCGAGAGTAGCACTCCTGGAGGTTTTATCATCGCTATACTCGTTTTCATCGTCACTTTGAGCATCCGAAGGATGTGCGTACGCTTCAAAGTCCTCCGGCACATGCAGATCGATAGTTGGAATAGTGCGTCTCTTCTTTTTGCGCAATCCACGAGTGATATTTGTCAGTCTCTGGACGTAGTTGATAGCCAATTTGCAGATAACGCCTACGAAGTGGTTCATGCTCGGGTGTGGACTCGCGAAGGCACGATTCATTTCACGGTTGGAACGTTCCAGCGGGTTGCTCGTCCGAGCTACCAGGGAATTCTCAAGTCCATCAACATTCCACTCCTCAACCTTGTATGTACCAAGCCAAACGTTGTTGAAGTAGGACCAAAAGCGATCCCACTTCACGCTATCGTACACAATAGAGGGGTCCCGGCACCACTTGTTCATCTCTGCTTGGACCCAGCGTACACCCTGCGTTTGGACTTTCTCCGGTAGAATCACAGTAAGCATATTGAGCACGCCCTTTCCTATTGATATGTTTGTTGTAGCATTCCCGATTCGAAGCTTTTTCATGCGCCGACGGACAGCTTGTTTGAAATAAAAGAAGCATCCGACAACCACTGCGTTCTCAAACTATCCTTCGCACGCGCGCATCAAGCCCAACTCAAAGTCGCACACTATTTCGGCAGGAACTAGTCTCCCATCCAGGTTTTTAACGACGAGATCCAAGAGATCCCAGTACGTGCCGTGCGTACGGGACGTGGTCAAGATGTAGTATACTGGCGTGAAGAATCCTCGTGCATGGTCTTCTGTCAAATGACTATGCACTATTGGAATCCATGAGGCACGCACCGGAACGTGCCGTCCACAAACAGTGTGGAGTTGCGGTTCATTAGAAGAGTCTTTAGTTCGGGATGGGCCCACCCGATTGTTCGATTCGCCGGTTTGCGGGGTCCGGGTTCGCAGTAACGAGATGGAATTGAAGAAACCGCATTTGCGTGCCAGTCACTAGTGAGAGTGGCGGAATTTCGACAACGCCGTGCATATTTCCTCCACAGTGAAGTTGTCGGATGCGGTACACTGCTAATCACTTGCTCTTCAGTCCATGTATCAAGGCATCATTGTCAGTGCTATAGAAGTTATACCTCACTTCCGTCCAAATCTCCGATGCTGGACGGCCCAAATCCGATGTAGCGAGCGTGTCAGCCATTTGTTGCATTTCCTTCACCACAGCAGTAGTTTCAGCTGTCATGTCCACAGGTAATGTTTCTCCTTGTCGGCAGGTGTGAGTCCCGACGGGATTGCAGACACTGGAACGAGGTCGCAGCTCCAACTTCGCTCTGCAGTGTGATTTGACACTTCTGTACATGCTGCAGTGGAATACAATCTTTCTTGATGATTTGGTGTGGCCAATGTAGCGACGCCCTTGGAGGTTACATTTTTGGGGGTCTTTTACCGAATTGAACTGGGTCTAGACCGTAATTTAAATAGTCCCAATTGTGATATATGTACACACAAATGAATAGATTCGGATCTTGGTCTAGATTTAGACCAGAAAAATAGTGTATTTCAAACAGGGAAAACAGCTCAACTTTACTGATACTGACCTACGTTTATCAGGAAGACACAATATTTGTGTCGGACCAAATAGGAATACTGTGTAACCATTTCAAGGCTGGGATTAGCATATAACCAATTGAACCATGCTGATTGGCTCGGGTAGCACAGCATTTCGAAGCAGATGGTTGGTGGTTCAAACCCACCGTGTGTCAAATCTTGACGTACGATTCGTCGCTCGTCCGTCCGCCGATGTCCGCTTTGTGCATCCATGTGGTAATGGGGTAATCCCACCTGCGCTAACCAACGCAGTTGCAAGTGATGACAGGGCAAAGCTAAGGTACACGAGAACGATGTGGTATAGAGGGACACGAGAGTAAGCTTTTATATTCATGTATACAGGTGTGATATTCTGTGCCTGTAGTTATGTTACGAGCTTTCACTTCACAGTCCACGACAGCATCGAGGGGTGTTTTGGATTTTTTGCGATGCTAAAAACCGAAGTTGTGTGTATAAATCACACCATTCGCTTTATCTCGCCGACCGCTATCCGCCAATGGCCTCAGTTTCATCCAGTTCGCAAAAATGGCGTCAGGCCAGAGCTTGATAGATGACCTTGGTCGCCCCCACATACAAAACTCAAGTGTAACGCCCAGACGAGAGCCATCAAGCTTTTGGCCGGCCCAAGCGTGGTCCGACGACGATTGACAAGAGTGCGCTGGAATCTATCGTCCGCTACGTGAAGTAGCGCCGCACACGAGTGGTTGTGGAGGCAGAGAAGCTCGACGTTCTACTGCTGCACGCAAAGTTTCGCTTTGAGCAGCACCGCGTGGAGTCTCAAGTTGGCTCCGATCGACGAACCAAACCTGGGCGCGTAACGAAGCGTATTTGCGAGCTGCTCAACCGCAAGCAAGACGTAGTAGGAAGCATCTGGCGTGACTACTGGAACAGCACGAATCCTGCTGTTGCTGCCCTCCCTGGGAACTACGCAGCAAAGTCGACTGTGGTCCCGCGCATCGCGATGGTAGCGAGTCAAGTGCAGCGCTTCGTCCGCGAGCGCCGTGCCGTTCGGCAGCGCACCGTTGCACAAGATGTCATGAAATTTCTATCGCAGCTACGCGTTATTAACGTGAACCTCGACTCCTCCACCTCAACATCTTCAGCGCTGAGATCTGTGCAGCGTTATCTCCAGCATCTTGGCTACAGGCGTGGGAAGAAGATGGGGTCGCACAGCTACAGACTGCACGAGGAAAACGCACGCAAACGCGATGAGTATCTGTCCACAATGCATCGTATCCTAGCAAGTCAGCAGCGACGTGTAGTCTACTTGGACGAGAGCTATATCCACCACAACTATGCGCGCCATGATGACAGCTTGTTCGACCCAAATGACGAGCAAGATCTTCAGGTCGCTGTGAAGTACAAAGGTCGTCGATGCTGCTTCATCGCAGCAATCATCGACGCAAACTATGTCATCCCAGAGGCTGAGCGCAGCGCCATCGACTGCTCACATCTGCTTTCCGACACGCTTGACACATTTGAAGGCGGCAGCAAGCAAACCAAGGATTACCACGGCATGTTCGGCAGCGACTACTTTGAAAGCCGGATGGCAAAGCTGCTAGATGCACTTGATGCCCTGGGTGTTCAGAACGCAGTCATCGTCATGGACAACGCCAAATACCACCATCGCCTGCCGCACGGGATTCCTTCGGGCAACTCCAAGAAAGCAGACATGATCGCGAAATGTGAAGAGTGGGGAATCACTGTCGACTCTTGCGATCTGAAGAAAGCCGTGTGGGCAAAGCTCAAAGCTCACATCCGAGCCAAAATTCACCCTATTGTGGTGCGTATGGCCTCGGAGAGAGGGCACGAAGTCATCTACACTCCGCCTCACCACTCTGATCTCCAACCCATCGAGACAGTATGGGCGGTAGTAAAAGGCGAGGTGGGTCATCAGTACACATCAAGTACGACCTTCAGCGAGGTGAAAAGCCGTCTTGTGGCAGCGTTTGACGGTTTGAAATCGTCAACAGTTCAAGGATGCATTAACAAGGCCAACGTGGTGCTCCAGATGATGTATGGCATGGTGCGCCATCAGGAAGATGGCGACAATGGTAGCTTCGACTCTGATAAATCTGAATGTGTCGAGAGCAGAGTAGGAGAGGAAAGCTCGGACAGCGAAGGTTAACCTTTTGTGCATTTGAGCGAGTTACCCATGCTTTTAAACGGCTTTTCCTGGAGATAAAGACAGACTGTATTAGAGTAACCAAAAGATAACACCCCTCGATGCTGCCGCGGACTGTCAACTTGGGAAAGTATCTTTACTGGTGAGTACCCAAATATACAGAGTTGGTTTACTTAAATCCGTACATGAGCCCCAAATGTTCATAAATATTCAACAATCGCACAGAAAATAGTTTTCAACTTGATTTTTACCTTTTTGAGTTAGACCCCAGGACAAAACCCCCGGTGTAAACCTGAGTCTTCTGCCTAACTACCCTTTTCGATGAAAAATCCGCACACAAAACAGTCATACAAACATACGGTAATGCAAGTATGCGCAGTCACGAAGTGTACACAAAACTTCACAAAGTGATCTCAGGAGGCACAAAATATGCACCATGAGCTGGAGGTCGAGCACGGCCGTGAGCAATATCCTCAAGCAGTGTAACGTAGTGGTGCGCATGCCGCTCGAGCACTCCAACGAAAGTCGGAAGGCTGGGTCGCCCATTGAGGAAGGCATCGTTCAGTTCTCGGTTGCAGCGCTCGAGCGGGTTGATTGTTCGGTTGACAATGCGCCGGTTCATACCGCGCACATTCCAAAGTCTGGGGGAAGAAGCTCGATCCATGTCCGCCGAAAGTAGACCCAAAAGACAGCCCATTTTTCCTCGCTGTACCCAATTTCTCTCCTTGCGAGGGAGGCTTTGATAAGCCCCGCCACGTGCTCGATGCCGCGCGGGTCAATCTGGTCGTGGGGCAGAACCGTGAAAACGTCAATCATTCCCTGGCCCATGGCGTTCATGATCTCTTCGCTCGGTATGTAGAGCTTTGCATCCGACACCGAGCCGCCTGCTTGAAGTGGAGCAGGCAACCGAGAATGGTGCTGTCCGGAAATTGGTCCCAAACTGCGTTGATCACGGCGCGCTCGTAGTCGCACGTGATGGTACCCGGTTGCATGTTCATCGCGGTTGTCACTTGAACACAGTGCAGGCAATACCACCAGGACCATTTGGTTTTCGCGGTTGACAGCATGTTGACGCAAGGGGCGTAGCAGCGAGATCCTCGGTCGTACAGCATAACTACCACGCACTGGTAGAACGACGATGGGACGCAGTGAAATGTTCCGTCGATGAACAACGACAGGTTGTCGTAGGTGAGAAGCCGGATTAAAGCAGGATGTTCCCATTCGATCACCCGCTCAGGACCCTCTTCACCAGTGTACGTGAAGTTGAACTGGAAAAAATGGACCCATCTCGGGCAAGAGACAGTGGCGGAACTTCAATCTGGCCGTAGATGGACCCTCCAAAGTGTCGGCTGCGTGTGCGGTAGACCTTGCTGATGACTTGTTCCCGTGACAGCCCGCGCGTGATTGAGTCCATCGTGAATTGGTCACGGATGAGATTCCAGATCTGTGACGGAGGGAGTGCAAATTGTGCCAAAGTCAAGGCGTCGGTTTCCTCCTTCATTTGTCGGCTCAAGTCCTCCGGGACAACCGGAGTGACAGCTTCCTGGCTTGGTACTGTAGCTGTGGAGTTATCGGATGGGTCGTCGGAGTTTTCGATCGTGTCACTGTCTCTCGGGGACTGAGGTGTCGAACCACAGGTGTGCGGAAAGCGTTTTTCTCGAACACTGCCATTGGACATCACATCCAGCTTGGCTGGACACCCAACGCGTCCATGTCGTCCAGGGCGATAGTAGCTGCATCTGTAGGTGGTCCTGAGGGCGGAGCTGTAGCACTTGATCAGCTGGAAGCCTTTCCAGTGAATCGTCGTCAGATGAGGGGTGGGATCGTCGATGTCGCTCATGCCAGCGGAGCGAGCCAAATGTGAAAGTGAGATTGAGTCACCGCGCGAGAAGTAAGCTGACCTCCAACTCCACCTCCAGTCACGCTAGATTCGGAGCATAGCTAACCAGCCGTGTGTGAGACACTAGCCATATGTATCGAGGAATTACGGGCAAATTAAGCGTTAGTTATGCGTATTTTATCGACCAGGCCAACAATATTTAGCATCTGATCCACAATTATATGTGTTGCTAACTATTCCGGGAATAAGGCTGTAAAATAGTCAGGAACGAAATATGAAATGGTCCGGATCAAAACAAAATTTTGTCAGACAAGATGATAATACTACTCCGTTTCAAATGAAGAGCCCGAAGCACACAAAAACGCTCCCACTTTGTAGAAATTTGAGCAAACGAGCTTTAATTGGTGCGCTCAAATGCACCGAAGCCAAGCGGATATTTTTATGTGCCCACTTCTCTCAGACGCCAAATTTTGCCGCCACACGGTTAGTTTGAATGGCGCGAGACCATCGACTGGTCTTGGGAGACAGAGAATAAAAACCTACTTCGCCCCGCCCTCGCCAACCCAGCCCACCAGCCCACTAGCCCACCATGAGCACCACACCGAAGCCCCGCACGAAGAATCTGACGCACGAAGAGAGGCAGCGCGTCGTCATGGGGCTCTTAGCACGCTCAACCAATGGGGAGCTCCAGCGCGGCGCTTTAGCAGCGATGGCTAACGAGCTAGACCTCAACCCAAGAACCGTTGGCAGGGTGTGGAACAGAGCAAAGGAGGAAGCAGCAAAAACTGGCATATACTCGGCCAACTCACGCAAAAGAATTCTGGGCGACGGCGTCAGGACTACTCAAGTGCTATAGAGCGATTGCGCATAGTAGATCTGGCTTCTCGCTCCACTTCTCGCTCAGCGGCAGCAGCATGTGAGATGTCGACGACCACGCTCTTCCGCGAGGTCCAGCGAGGCTCACTACAGTTGCATACCAACCGGGTGAAGCCGGTGCTCATCGTGGAGAACAAGTCCGCAAGGCTGAAGTTTTGTCTGGATCACGTGGACACTACCACCAAGCTCTACTCCGAGATGCTGCGCACAATACACGTGGGCAAGAAGATTTTCTTCGTGACCCAGCCAACCAGAAGGTACTTCATGCTGAACGACGAGCCCAATCCTGCCCGCAGAGTCCGCAACAAGCGCTACATCACGCGCGTGATGGTACTCGTTGCTGTCGCTCGACCTCGTCACTGTGAGACCACCGGGCAGAGTTTTAGCGGCAAGCTTGGCGTGTGGGCATTTGTAGAGCAGGTGCTGGCAATCCACTCATCGCACCGTCGCCCAGCGGGTACACCGGAGACAAAGGAGTACTCAGTCAACAAGGAGCGCTACCGGGCCATGCTGATAGACAAGTTGCTTCCTGCCATCGTAGAGCGGTGGCCGGACCAAGGCCCCATCGTCGTCCAGCAAGACAATGCCCCTGCCCACATCTCGGCAACTGACAGCAAGCTCCAGCAGGCAGCCACAGCAATAGGAAGGACAATCACGCTCAAGTGTCAGCCCGCAAACAGCCCGGATCTAAACGGGCTAGATCTCGGGCTGTTTAATGCCATCCAAGCACTCCAGCGAAAGGAGACAGCGCGAACCATTGACGAACTCATTGCAACAATCACATCGTCGTATTGGGAGCTTCCGGTGCAGACTATTGACAACGCATTCCTATTTCTTCAGTGCTCTATGGACGACTGTATCAACCACGGGGGCGACAACAACTTCAAGCCGCGGCACATGAGCAAAGCGAAGCTCTTGCGGGAGGGAAGACTCCCCAGATCGGTTCGATGTTCATCTAGCGCTGAGGCACTTCTCTCGGCACCCTGCACCTTTTAAACACATTTATCATAGTGAAAGCAAGATTATTTTTGATTGGGCTCTTATTATGAAACGGAGTAGTATTAGTGTAGCTTGGTAGTGATTTTTTTTTTATCAGCCTGTTTGATCAGAATCTATCCGTAAGTTACGGCGATATATTCGGATCACTGATCCAGTTCAATCCGGTACTAGACCCCATATGGATTTTACCTCCTTGGAAATACCGCACAGTCTTAGCACGACGGGGCGCTTTAACTTTGCGGGTTGTCGATGCACTCGCTGCAGTGGCCCCTTTCGAGCGAGTCGGCGGTTCCTGGATCGCAGATTGAGCAGTATCACTCTCATCGAGGTCATTTGGGTGTGGGGTTTTATGGTGCCCACCGCCTTGCAGACTAGGTGCTCCCATCTCGTGGTCTCGTGGTCCAGCATTTCAAGGCAATGACGAATATCGTTGGTGTGCTCGAGCTAGATGTCGTCCCATGGCTGGGCAGTCCGAAAGTTAGATGGAGATCGCACCACTAATGCTAGTGATGACACAGTGTAGGGCTGCGTGTTGTGGTCGCCTTCGGTTGTGGTGCGAGTGTCGTGTAAGTCCCGCTAAATTGAAGATGAGCACTGCAACGAGGTGCTGCTAGGCACAGTGCTGCTCTGTTGAAGCAGCCACGCTCAAGCCGTGGCCCTCGTAGCGCCCGTTACAACCAGACCCAAAGACCGGACCAAACAAAACGACCAAAATAGCACCAAGACCAAGTTTTAGGCCAGACCCGTGGGGGACCTGTAACAAAGCCTTCCTCTCTGCGCTGGTGCGTCCTATCGGACTAGGCACTGCTTCTGTGTGCACAGATTCATTTGAGACTTGGGTCAAAACCAGGTACACTCTCCCAAGTTGAAGTTATTTGGCTATCTAGTATTTGGCACGCTCTCTCGCGTGCAGCAAACTTCTCTCTCTCTCTCTCTCTCGCTCTCTCT
>JAADYK010000044.1:0-49439 GCA_023338225.1 Halophytophthora batemanensis
CACAGTATCACCAGCAAGGTCATCTCGTGCTCGCACTGCAGCCTGACGATTGACCGCGACGTGAACGCCGCGCGCAACATCTACCTCAAGAACGAACACTTGCTCACTCGGGCTCCTGGAGTCCGGGTGCCCGGAGACGCCTACTCCGCGGTGCCAGGTGCGCGTGAGCTTGCTCACACACATCGACCCGAAACAGCAAACGGTATGTCCACTAGGGCCAGGACGGTACTTGGATATCTCATGGTAACTTCGGGATGTATCGAGGCGTCTCGTCCTCCGCTCGACGCTGCGTCGCGCGCCTTCAAGCAGGTCAAGCGCAAAGTACTGGCTTTGGTGAGGAGGCACGCGCCAGCCATTAGCTAGGTCAGCCTCGAGGTTTTACCTGCCGCAATAAAACCTCACCCCCATATATTGGTGTGGGCCACCCCATACGAAAGTGAGTGGAAGGCCCAGGCCGCAAGTTGCCAGGACATCTCTGCGGACGCGACAAGATGGCGGCGATGATGGTGCGCGACGCGATGCAGCGCGCGGTGGCGTTCTTCCAGCGCCAGGCGTTCCCGCCGCAGACGCCGGCGCTGCTGGCGGCTCCGCTGGCGATGCACGGCGCGGAGGCGGCCTCGGCGCCGTCCAACCCGCTCCTGGACGCGATCTGGCTGGCGGCGCCCAAGTCCAAGGTACGACTGCGCTCGCGGTGACTGGCGGTGCTCGTAGCGCACGTGCATGATGTTGCTGCGCGGTCCCGAGGGCCGTGCAGACGAAGCGGATGATACTGGACCGTGCGCGTGGGGCTTGTGCGTGGAGCTGGAGCTGGAGCTAACGGGTGTGCTGTGTGCTGTGTGCCTGTGTGCTGTTTGGGGGGGGCTGTAGGTGACGCCGTCACGCAAGAAGATTAGAAACAACCACCTGACCAAGCGGCTGAAGAACATCGTCCACTTCCAGGACTGCCCCATGTGCGGCGACAAGAAGCTGCGCCACCGCCTGTGCATGAGCTGCTTCAAGAAGGGCAAGTACTTCGTCTAAGCCAGCGTGCACGTCAATACACGCGCGCGTGTGCACACGTGCTTTCTCTCCAATGGACAGAGTCGACACCAGCGACAGCAGCTACAGCAAGGAAGACCAGCGTGGCGGAATGCACAGCACTCGGTCCGCGGGTGTCCGCTGCTGCCTCCTTGCTGCCGGGTCATCTCCATCGCCTTCCCACCCAGCAAAGTGACGGGGTTTGGAGCTTGTCGAAAGGTTTTCTCTCTTCTGATTCGCCCAAATGCAAAGATATGGCGTCTTTCTATCCAATGGGAAGCCCTCGTTCTCTTCAGTCCCGCGTGTCATTGGCCAAAATCGTGCGCAGAAGTGCCCAACTGCCTCATTCCCGGTCCAAGTCTTCGACAGTTGAGGCGAAGTGACCTGCGTCGCCATGGACGACATCTCGATGGGGCTCTCGCTCAACGAGGAGCACGTGAACGCGTCCTTCCTCACGCCTGCAGGCGCTCCCGGCGCTGCGCCACCGCCAACCGAAGCTACAGCTGTGACTGCTGCCCCCATGACCGAAGAGCAGCAAGCGCCGCCGCAACGGGCCGCTCCACAAGGCGCAAATCCCTTTGCTGCGCCTGTGTCGATGTCTGCGCCTACTCCAGCGCCTGCCGTGGCCACTGGAGGTCCCGACGTCGACTGCCTGCGTGTCTCGCACCAGTGCAAGGCCACCAAGTGCTTCCGCCTTCAATGGGAAGCCGAAAGTACGTGTCAGGATTGCTGTAGCTGGCCTGCAACGCGTGCAACTGACTCGCACCGCTCTGTTCTGCGTGCGTTGGCACTGCTTTTTGTCTGCAGTGAACCCTCGCTGCGCGCGCAAGACGACGATCGGCATGGACGGCGGCATCTACATCTTTGACGGCTTTTATTTATTGTGCCATGGCGACCCGCCCGCTGTTCCACAGGTGCATGTGCAGCTTCATGAACCACGACCAGATCACTCACTACCCACTAGCTTGCTCTCCAGAAAGGCTTACATGCGCTCGCACTCTCTATCCGTTCCTAGTTCGAGTACACACGCGGCGGCGTCATGTGCAAGCTGCACTTCATCCCAGAGGACCTACCGTCGTCTGCGCGTGGCAATGACCCGCACGAGTTCTGCCAGTCGCTCTTCATGCTGCAGCGCTACCTCTTCCAGCAGCTTCTGAACATCCAACCGGGCCACCTCTTCCGCCAGATCTTCCCGGACCCGGAGCACGCCACAGGCGATCCATCTACCATTTGCGGGGACTATCACCTCGTGCCACGCTTCCTGGCGGTCAATGAGGAGCCGCTGCTGCACCGAGACGACCTGAACTCGCCCAACCGCGTGGGCTTCGCTGTCGGCCGGGTGCTGGCCGTGAAGAAGGTGCTGGACTATCTGGAGGCCAGCTCCAAGTGCACCGTCCCGGCCTTCCTGTCCGAGTTTGACCACCATCAGCTGGTGGACTGTGTCGTCTCCACGCGTCTCAATGGCCAGCCGGGGGTCTTCCGCGTGGACGAGCTGATCACGGAGCCCTGGGACCCGAGAGAAGGCGAGAAAGAAGCTGAGAGTGACAAGAAGGCGTCTGCAGATGCAAAGGAGCCAGCGAGCCCCCGAGTGGTGACCAAGGACAAGCGTCACGTGGTGCGTGGCATGCGCTACCGTGGCGCCAGTGCACGCAACTTTGACGGCGCCAAGACACGCAAGAA
Source organism: Halophytophthora batemanensis (assembly GCA_023338225.1). Classification (NCBI taxonomy): domain Eukaryota; phylum Oomycota; class Peronosporomycetes; order Peronosporales; family Peronosporaceae; genus Halophytophthora; species Halophytophthora batemanensis. The sequence goes on from JAADYK010000044.1 coordinate 2,698, forward strand.
GGTCCGCAAGTGGCAGGAGCAGGGCGCCTTCCTGCAGCTTTCGCCGGAAGTGGAGCCCCGTACGGAGCAGTTGAACCCCTTCCAGTGCCATCTCACGGGCATGCGCACGGACATCTTTGAGGTGGGCAGCGCCATGCCCATGGTGCTCAAGTATGTGCGCCATTTCAACCTACTCGCGAGCTTCGAGAGCAGTATGGGGCTGTCTTTCCACGACAAGTCGCTGCTGCGTCAAGCCTTCACGCACGGCTCGTACGTGGACGTGGGCATGCAGAACGTGAACACGGTGGAGGCGACGCACTCCCGTGTGCGTCTTGGCCATGTGTTTGAGAACGTGGCGTCGCTCAAGCGCTCGAGAAGCGCTTTGCTGGACGGAGATGACGCGCTGGCAGGAAACACGACGGCCAAGAAGCTCAAGCGACTCGCGGAGCAGCATTTATCGGGCGACTTTAACGAGGAGTTCCACTCCAAGTTCCTGTGTCCGTACGAGCGGCTGGAGTTCCTTGGCGACGCCGTGCTGGGCTTCCTGGTGGCCTCGTCGGCCTTCTTGAAGCTGCCCAACGCTGATGAAGGCTTCTTGCACCAGACTCGCGTTGATATCGTCAACAACGACAACCTGGGCAAGATGGCCAAGGCGGCGAACTTCGAGTCGCTGTTGTTGACCGCCTTTGACCTGGCCAAGCTCAAGGAGGAGACCAAGGCCAAGATCACGGCTGACTGCTTCGAGGCGCTACTGGGTGCGCTCTACAAGGACCAAGGCATTATTCCGTGCCGTGCACTGCTGGGGAAGCTCATGGACATGCACGACGCTGAGCTACGGGAGCTGTGCTTCCTCTCAACGCCGGAGCTGCTCAAGGAAGCGAAAGCGTACATTGAGATCGACCGTGCCGCCATCCAGGAGTGGAGCAAACTCACCCACACCCGATTGCTTCATCGCCGCTTTGCAGCTCGCACTAGCGTGGATATCAGCAACGTGCACCTATGGCTGCAGGCCATGACGCACCACTCGTTCCAGAAGCCACAGATCGACGAGGACGAGTTCATCGGCCATGACCCGAGCTACGAGCGCATTGAGTTCTTGGGCGACGCCGTGCTGCAGCTGCTGTCGTCCGAGTTCCTCGTAGACGCCTTCCCGTACCACCAAGAGCACTTGCTCACCCAGGCGCGCTCGTCGCTCGTCAAGAACACCAAGCTGGCCATCGTGGCGCGTCAAGCCGGCTACGAAGAGTTCATTCGGCTGGGCAACCAGGTCAAGCAGAGCGGCAACTTGTACGTGGAAGACGTATTGGCCGACGTGTTCGAAGCGACTCTGGGTGCTGTGTACTTGGAAGCACCAGGCGAGCTGGATCATGTGCGTGCCATCCTGGAGCGCTCGCTCTTCCCGCGGATCACGGAGGCCATCCGTCGTCGCCAGTGGATGAACCCACGCAAGGTGTTCGCGCACTACGTCTCCCAGTGGAGTCGCAACAGCGTGAGGCCCATTCTCTGCCGGTTCAAGAACATCAAAGCACCGACTCCACCTTCTGCTGGTGTGCTGGTGCCCAAGGAGAAGGAGAATGGCAGCGCCAATGGCAATGGGAAGGCCAAAGGTGACCCGCCGGCCCACGCCGTGGCGCTCTACGTGAACAACTTCCAGGTGGCGCGTGCCGTGGGCCGCACCATCCACGCAGCGCAGGACGCCGCCTGCAAGCATGCACTCAAGCTGTACGGCGTCAAGCTGCACGACGACTGAGCACCAGGCGCGAAGGTGGAGCTCAGGGCCAAGTCGCCGCCAGTGCGGCGTGGGGTGCATGCATGCATTTGAGTGAAGCAGGTCAGCGGCTCTTCTGGGTCGGCAGCGTGGGGTGGGAAAGTGAGTGCGCAGCAGCATGAATTGGCCCGAGAAGGCCGAGAAAGGAAGCAGAAGTGAAGTTGGAAACGACTAGCTATACCTTTGGGGGCGGTTGAGAGCTGCGTCGGTGGTCATGCTGGGTTCCTCGTGCTGGCGTGGCTGTTGGCTTCTTTGCTGTGGGGGCTGTGACCTCCGCAGCGTCTTCTATGACCTACTCGCCCTTGGTCTCCTGCCCAGTGGCCGTCGGTGGCGGACCTGGAGGAAGCGGCGGCTTCTTGCCAGGAGGCAGAGGCGGCGGCTTGGGCTTGGATGTCGATGCAGACGAAGGTGAAGGCGCCGGCGGGGCGCGTCCATTGCCGCTCTCGTCCCGCTTGCCGTCCCGCTTGCCGTCCCGCTTGTCGTCGCCGTTGCCGCGGCGCTTCTTCTGGCCGCTCTTCCCCATCATCTTGAGCGCCACGGGGTCGTTCTTGCCGTAGAAGCGGTCCTTGATGTTTTGCTTGGCCAGCGGGTCGTCCTTGTCGCGCGGCATCTCGTGGAGATAGGGGCATTCGTCCCCGCGGTTGCACTCGCCACGCGCGTAGAAGGAGCACAAGTGCGCGCGGTTGCGTTTGTAGTAGGGCTCGCGACGCGCCATCCGCAGCAGTGCGCTGTTGCTGCCCGAGGACTTGCCGTAGGCCGACACGGCGCCCTCCTGCTCCAGCATGCGACTGTGCTGCTGCGCGAACCACTCGCGGTTGGCGTCGCTCTCGGGCACGTTGACCAGCTGCTGCGCTGCCGCACCGCCCTCCTTGGCCAGGAAAGCGTCGCGGACCTGCACGGGCAGGTTGTACTGCAGGTCCAGCACGCACGTCTGGCAGACGTTCTTCATGCGCGCGCACGTCTGGCACACCTCGGTCTTCTTGTAGCGCGCGCGCTTGCCCGGCTTCCAGCGGAAGACCGTGAAGGGCCGCGTGCAGATCTTGCAGGCGCTGCCGTAGTTCTCCTTCATCATGCGCACGTACGGGTTCTCGCCCAGACACGTCTCGCACAGCTGCGGGAACTCGTCGTTCTCCCACGCCGCCTTGGTCGTGTCCGCCTTGATGGCGAAGCCGCGCTCCCCCATGCTGCTGCTGTCTCCGTCGCCTCGGCCTTCCTAGCTGCTTGGCGACTGGAAGGGAGGGGGAGGAACGTAGGAAAGCGTATATCCGTTTTGGGAGGTAGAGAGAGGCTTGGAGGCACGGCTGACAAGAGCGGACGGGGTACATTCGGTTACACTTGGGCTCCGTCTTGACGTGGTAAAGTGTAAGCGCGGCTTCGCTCTTGTCAACCATGCCTGCGCTTGAGCAGAAACGCCCCTTTGGCCTGGACAAGGAAATCGTCAAAGAGTCCCGGACCAAGGGGATCCTCGTCCGAGAGAGCCCCGAGTCCTCGTGGTGAGCGCTCATACTAAGGACGGGATCGAGCCTCCTGGACTAGGAGAGTCTGCCCAGCGTAACGGCAGGTACGCCCACGGGGCCACGCGTTCAGGGTCTTGCGAAAACTACAAGACACAGAGGTAGTTTACATGCATGTAGCAGGATTTGAAGCAGGAGCTACAGATTACGGGAAGCTATTTAGCGCTGCCGCTGAATGTAGCTCAGTCTCCGTTTCACCGAAAGCCAAGCTTGTTCGCTGTGAGGCCTGGAACCCGCCCAAGCAACTTTAGCAAGCGAGCAGTCGATCGCCACGCACACTTCCTCTGTGCTAAAGTGCTGTGTAGCCCCGCTGCAACCCTGGGCGCTCCCAGGATGCGCAACGCCCTTGCACCAAGGTCAGCGGCGCGGACACCACACTGGGAAACGGTTTTGCGCAGCCCCAGGCTGCAAGCGCGAGGTGAACGGGCTCAAGTGTTGAGCCCATCAAGGTTTTGTCCCTCGTGCCCACCGCGCGAACGGTACTTCAAACGAGTTCAGGGACAGTCTATTCGGTAAACTGGTGGGGTGGTAGTAGACACTAGGAGACGAGAGGTTGCTCTGTGCGCTTGAGCAAAAGCTTGATGATGGTGACTTGGAGGTTAACAAAAGCTTTTCAGACCAAAAACTTCAAGCTGGCCCGCAGTGTGGCCCACAGTCGCAATATGGGCCACACTGCGGACTTGCACATCGTCGAATACCTCTTTAAACAGTACAGTAGCGTTTGTACTCGAGACTACACAAGACGCATCACATTCTCGCAAGTATGGCCTGAAGGAGCTGCCAGTGGCCACGACCGACGAATGGACCAAACCCCGATTTTCGACCAATTATAGGAATAGAGTCCTCCCACTCCAGTCTATCTGCTGCTCATTGGCCGAAACTTATGCCCGTCCCAACTTGCACCCTCGCTTTTATTTCAGGACAGAGCGAATACAAAACCGTGATTGGCCGAAATGAGCAGAGCCAGACGTTGAATCTCCGGCCAATCGGATTGACCGATTTGCAGTCGGTCCAGGGGGGCTCCCTCGGGAAACGAAGCACCGTAAATGGCGAATTCGCACAGGTTTCTTGGAGCGCAAACATCTCGATTGGCTGAAACCCGAGCGTGCTACACTTTTGCCCAACCGAATTGTGTCTGCCTCCTGCGAGAAGCAGACGACGCCAGCTCTGCTAGTCCACCGACGCCAGGCAGCATGGCGTTCCGTCGCGAGGTGCAGCCTCTGGGAGAGATGGTGCTCAAGTACATCTCCAAGTCGCCGCGGCTTGCAGGCGCCATCCTGAACCCGCGTACACTGGCGCGCGCGCACCGCATCGGCAAGCCGGCCAAGTCGCGCACGCACAAGGTCAAGCAGGAGGTGCTGCGCGCGCTGCTCAAGGGTGGCCGTCTCGGCGACGACACGCTGCCCGCCGCCTTCTTTGACCCGAGCATGACGCGCATCGAGATCATTGGCGCCAAGATTTCCACGGTCTTTATCGAAATGGTGCGCTGCGGCCGGGTTTCTTGTACCGGTAGTGTGGCTTTCGTCGCCAGCGCCTTCTTACTGGGACGTTTGTGTCGCTGTGTGCTTCTTGGGGAACTAGATGTCCAAGATCTGCACCAAGCTGCACTCGGTGAACCTCTCAGGCTGTTTCCGTCTTACAGATGACGCCATTGCGGTGTTGCTGAAGAACTGTCCTGGTGCGTAGGCGGCTGCCTTCTCCATGCTGTCAGCATTTGCTGGGCGGGAAAACGTGGCGAACTGGCTGACGGGCTGATGTATTCGATGTGATCCTGCATTGTCATACACCAGAGATCAAGGACCTGAACTTGGAGAACTGCCGCAAGCTCACGGATGTGACGCTGGACCACCTGCGCAAACTGGCCCCCAAGCTGCAGGTCCGAGTCGCTCGTCATTCGCTGCTCCAGTCGATTTGGGCGTAACTCGTGAAACCGCTGTTGCTGTTGAGAGGAGTCGAGGCTTACGTCGGGTGTGTCTGTGGGCTTCCCGCTGTCTGTAGTCTATCGATGTAGGCGGCAACTTTAACATGACGCTCGCAGGCATCACGAAACTCATCGAGAAGCACCCGAACCACTCCAAGTTCACACGCGTGCACATTTCAGGACACCCGGTGACCGACCAGTGCGTACCGCGTGTGCTTATTGCTCCTTGTATGCGAGATTTTGCCAATAGCTTGAGTACTGACGTATCGTGTTGTACTGTGCGACTTGCCCGACGGCGTGGAACAGAACGCTCAAGACCATCATGGCCAAGTGCCGGAAGCTACACAGTCTGAGCGTGGGCTACTGTGCCGTGTCGGACGACGCCCTCATCGCACTGCTCAAGAAGCGCGAGTCCGTCACGCGGCTCTGTCTCCACTGGAACGTGGCCATCACGTACGTGTTGTGCGCTGCTGAGTCGCTGGCTTCACTTGTTTGGATCTACAGCACTCGTTGCTGACTGTGGCTATTGGTTCTTGTGTGCGTGGTGGTGACTGCAGTGACCAGCTACTGCGCTTCCTTGCGGAAGATGCTCGGAACCTGCAGGAGCTGAACCTCTGTGGTGTCAAGAGCGTGTCTGCAGATGTGAGTGCTGTCTGGTTATCAGCGTCGCTCTGACTGAACGAGGCTGGCGGAGGAACCCAACGTGCGTTTGTGTGAATGTTGGATGGCTGTACACATTCCAGGCAATTGTCGCGACCATCCACACGAAAATGGGCGCCATGGCTGAGCTGGACCCGACGCTGCCGCAGCCATCGCCCGACGAGACTGGCGAGCCGGAGCGCAAGAAGCTCAAGAAGATCGACTTCCGCTACACAACGTACGTTTAGCTTCGCTCTTCACGGACTTAAATGGTCATGAGGACTCATCAGCTAACGCATGCGGCCGTGATTTGGTCTCGTTGCATTGATGCGTGATGCAGTGTCACGAAGGAAGCGGCCAATGCCGTCATCGAGCGGTACCCGGAGCTCCAGGTCACCTTCTAGTTCAGCAAAGCGCTTGAGCGTCAAAGCCGGGTGAAGTGGAGACCGGTGCTACCTGGAGACGAACAGACGGACAGACAGCACGTGGACTTGACTCCCCTCTTGACTAGTTTATGCAGTCTGTGTGCACCTCCAATTGTCCATCAGAGGTGCTTGGGGGTGGGGTGGGGGACTTTGGTCAAACGTTTTGCTTTCATTCATGTATGTATATACGCAATCCACACAAAGCGGAGGACGAGGGAGGACGCTTCACCCTCTCCGCCGTCACTCCATGGCGTCGTCATCCAGCTCGTCTCCAGCGTAATAAATATCCATGCGACCCGCAGTCTGCTCGTCGCCGTCCAGACTCGTGCAGAGGGTAATGGCCAGCAGCAGCTTCTCGCGCATGACCTGCTCAGTCGAGTACGCAGGCAACTCAATGTTGAAGAAGCACGTGTCAGCCTTGGGCAGCAGCGCGTCCTGGTTGATCCCCTCGTCCTGCGGAGGCGCCTTGATGAGCAAGCGTGTATGCGTGCGGTCAAACTCGGCGTCGTCGGCGGGCAGCGTGTCCTGGCCCCAGGCAAAGTTGATGAAGCGGCGCTTGTTCTCGGCGCTCAAGCTGTGCAGCACCTTCCAGAAAGTCTCGAGATGCGGGAACTGCTCCGGACTCATGCCGGACGAGTAGCGCGTGTGGCGTCGCAGCAGCTCCACGTCGATCTCTAGACTGCCGCCCACCCACTGCTGCAGCTCGGACCACACGCAGAGCTGCAGCAGCTGGGCCGGCACGATCTTGCCCAGTCCGCGCAGCATAGCGTCCACCTGGGGCTTGCACTCCTGCAGCCGCGTGGCCTTGACCAATCGAATATACTCCTTGCAGTTGGCCTTGGTCACGGCGATGCCCGTGCCGCCCGGCTTGAGTTCCACCATGGTGCCGTCGCTCAGCGTCGTCGTGAACGACTCGTAGATGACTTCGCCCGGATCTTCTTCGGGGGATGCAGCCAGCACCTCCAGGAACTTGAGGCTCTCGCACAGCGAGTGATCCACACTTTCCAGATCCGAGAACACGAGACTCTGCTTCACCAGCATCTTCCATACGAGCGGTGCCAGTCGCAGGTTGAGTCGCACGCCCGTACGCAGACAGCAACCCATGAGGAGTCCCACAAACTCGAACATCTGCAGCAGTTCTCTGGACGTGCTGCTGGGCCTGGGCAGGTAGCGCTCGCGGAAGTCACCCGTCTTCATCACATTGTTCTGTGTCGGAACGAAGAGCGGGTTGGCACCGTCGGTCGTCAGCAGCTCGTTGGCGATATCGTTGAAAAACTGGCGGTACGGCCCGCCCTCACCCACGACGTTCTCGCCCGCGAAGATTACGATGAACGACACGAAAGGGTCGCTGGCGCCCGTGGGCCGCTTGGCACGCAGCAGCGACGGCGAGATGGCGCTCAGCTGCCTCATAGCCGACGCAAACAGGGACCGCTTCGGGTCTCGCAGAGCCAGCGCACTGGAGGCGGCAGCGCTGCCACTGCTCCTGCTGCTTCCACCGCGCTTGCCTGCGATTTTTCGGCGGTCGATTGTCACCATGGGCCTCTTGGCGCTTGTGTCGGCAAGGAACGAGTGCGCGAGACTCGTGTTATCCTGTGTTTGTGCGAAGAAGCGGATCTTGACGCCCGGGAAAATGAGCTGCCGAATGGCGATGATGCGGCTGCGCAGAGAGCTCGGGTCGCTCCACGGGCGCAGGTTCACCAGAGGCAGCGCCGTCAGCAGCAGTTTGTTCAGCGACTGCAGCACGGCGAAGCGGAGGCGCAAATCGCGCGTCTCCAGCGACTCCAGCAAAGGATACTCGCGCGCGTGCTTCTCCGCGCTCAGATGGCTTGAGCACAGCTCACCTAGCGTTAAGACGCCAAGCTTGGAGCTCAGCTCGTGGCAGGCCGAGAGCAACTGGCAGTCCATGGGGTGCGTCCACTTGGCCTGAGCCTCCATGGCATCCTCCAATGACACGTAGTGGTTGAGCTCAAACTGTAGGTCGTAGCCCGATGCGCGCATCCACTTGTACATCTCCAGAGGGTTCCGCAGCAATTTGGAGACCACCTCCGCCGACGTCAGCTTGGCCAGCAACTGCCCACTGGTCAGCCCTTCCCACGATCGGAGCGGTTGCACACCAACCAAGGTAGCGAAAGAGTCCACTGCTGACTTGCTCTCGCAGGACATCGAGTACTGCGCGATCTCATGCTGAAGCGCGCTCTGGAACGGGCTCACCAATTCCTTGGCATCCCCCTCCGCTCTCTTGGTCTGGAACAATCTGTGGCGCAAGAACTCCTCCACTTGCGCTGGCGGCGCGTCCGATTCCTCAGCAACACATAGCACGTCGACGAAGCGCATCACGCTCAGGCTGTAACTGGACCTTGATGCCGCGTCTTCTACTGTCTGTCCTTCTGCCTTAGCACCGTCTGTGTCCGTATTTTCGCCATTTCCGGCCGAAGCTGCTGGAGACGGCGGGACCAAGTCTGCACTCCGCTCCATCGTACAAGCTTCGCAGTTACTGTTCTCCCAGCTGTTCGAGAAAGTGCACGCTGAGCACGTCCAGCCGCTGGTGCTCGCAGCCTCTGTTGCACTGCTTACAGTCGCGTCAGCAGCAGCAGGCTGTGCTTGTGCCTCACGAGCCAACTCAGCCAACTCAGGTGGGATTGGCGAGCCACAAGCAGCGCACTCAATCTCCGAGAATGGGTTTTCCAGTGTACAGACGCCGCAGGACCAAACGTCAGCACTCACGCCGCCACTGCCACCGGCATCGCCAGAGCCATTGTCCCCAGACTTGCCGCTGGAACTGTCTTGGGGTCGACCGATCGCCTCAACCTGTTCAACCAATGTGGCATCCTCTGCCGCCGCGTCGTCACCGCCGTCGAACTTGAGCGTTTCCTTCGGGATCCGCGTGAGCAGGCTTGCAATGACATCCGTGCGGCCAATATCCACGATAGCGTAACCTTTTGCGCGCCCTTCGTCGTCCACCGGCAAAAAGAGTACGCTCGAGATGATACCCAGGCGCGTGACTGCTGCTGCGGAGGACACGTTCTGGTCATCAGCCTCGCCACACTCCTCCAGTGCCAAGTGCACCAAAAACCGCGACACGCTTGCTTCCAACTCCGCCACGCGGGTGGTTCGCGGCAATTTTTGCAGAAAGAGCACACGCTCGCTGAACAAGTCGCGCGTGGCAAGCACCTGGTGCGCCGACTCGATCTCGCGCACAGGTGCACGACCACAGTAGATCCGCTTGAAGGCGTCAGGCGTCGCGATCTCGCGCTTCCCCTGGCCCAGGACCCTCGTGAAGGCTGCCATGCGCACAAAATCCGTCCACCAGGAGCCGCCCAGGATTGACGACGAGCCTCCCTTGAGCGACGACACTTCCTCCACCAGCGAGACGAGTTCGGCCAACTGCTGCGTGTAGAGCGAGTAGAGCCCCTTCTGCGTGGTGCGCTCATTGTCGTAGACAAAGGTGAGTTCTTTGACGAGTCCCGAGAGCTTGGCAATGGGCACGGCGTGCACGGCACCCTTGCCCAAGGCAAAATTGATGAGCTTGGCGGCGATCTGGAAGACGGCGTTCCTGGCGCTGGGCGCCAGACAGGCACTGGTGGCCACGAGGTACTCCACGAGCGCGTTGAGCAACGTGGTGAGCACCGTCTCCACCTCGTAGTTGGACAGCTGCACGAAGAGCAGCTTCTGGTACATCTCCTCGCAGATCCAGAGCGCCAGCCCAAAGTCCGATGTGAGTGCCGTCACATGGAACTTGTAGCGCGCGTAGGTCCCCTGTGACATGCGCACGTAGCAACGATCTCCCGGAACCACCAGCGGTGGCAAGTAGTTCAGTCCGCGTTTCTCGCCGAAATACCCAAAGAGGCGGTCGGTGCAGCGCTCGTCGCGGAAAAACTCCAGACTAGCCCCCGCTGGGAGGTCCATGAGCACCGGATGCACCACAAATGACAACACCAAGCAGGTGGCGTTGGGCACGTGGACCAACACCAGCGGCTGCGGTGGACTCTCACTCGTTACCATGAACGATTTGCTGCGCAGGAAGGCACTGGATGCGTCCAGGCTTGCCTTGAGCTCCTCCAGCAACGCCTCCATGAGCATGTACCGGTATCTTCTCGTTGAGTAGACCGGCACAACTTCGGGGTGCTGCAACTTGGGCTGGTTGGTTCGCAGCGTAGTTGAAGAGCCCTTCGAAGATGCAGTTGAAGGCGAGGAGGGAGAAAGTGAAGCCCCGCCGGATGAAGCGGCTGCCAGTTTCCCAGCAAGTGTGCCTGGCTTGCCACGCTTTTTCTGGTGCTTCTTCGCCGGTGTTGCCACCGTGACGCTGGCGTTTTCATCGTAGGACGCAGATCGGTCCATGACGGGAGGCGGCTGGCTGTTGGCCGCCCGCTCGAACTGCTGGTTGAGCACGGCCTGCAGAACCGCAATGAGCGACGCCTTGAGCGAAGTTCGTGGACGCAAGTAGAGACTGGCAACCTTTTCCGCCGTGGTCGAGTTTACCGTGTCACTGTTGCTGCCGATCTCTGGACTCAGCGCTTTCTCAGGGCAACCGAGGTCCGCTGCAGCGGCCAGCCTCAGTAGGTCCGCCAGGTTGTAGCGGTTGCCCAGGTCTTTGGCCGGAGGCGCGGCCAGCACTGCCGGAGATGTCGACACCAGCCCTGACGACAGAGAAGACGGCATCGGGAAAGGCGACGAACTCTGCCTGGACAAACTGGTCTTCCTGGTCTCAATGGATAACACCATCGTGTTCTCCGGGGCCACTTGCAGCAGGTCAAAGACGCTCTTGCGCGAGAGACAGTAAATGAGCTGCTGGTCCATCGCCTGAAGCTTCGCCCTGCTGCTCTCAAATTCTGTTATAGGTTGGTCTGACGTGGACGAGACGGCCACGCACGACTCCAGGTTGTCAACGTGGTACCACCAATACTCGGCGGTCGACGTCATCGGATTCACCACTTGAAGCAGCACCATGCCCAACGGATTCACAACGCGAACTGCACCAGAGTGCCCCATCGTCCACATCATATCTTCGGGCCAGCCAGCAACGTCCACGTGCTCCGAAGCGACCACATACCGGCAGCCCACTTCGATGTCATCGATCTGTAGGGCTGACCAGTCGGTATCTGGGTCCGGGTAGTGGCATCCGGAAGGCACGTGCCCGTCGCACAACGTGAACGCGATCTTCAGTGCTGCCGCCGAATTCCCCTCGCGTAGTGGTTCGCGTAACTGCGCAAAGAAGTAATCCATCTCGTAGCTCTTGAAGGACCCTGACACGTATGACTCGATGGCCGGGATCACATTCTTCTCCCAGTACTCCAGCAACTTGTTGCGTCCTGAGTGTTGGGGCAGATCGGCGCGCGACGAAAAGGCGTACAGGTTGTAGAAATATTCGGACGGGACAACACCAGTGTCGCTAGTAGATAGCTGAGAAGAAGTGGCTTCGTCCGTCGAAAGCGGCACGGGAGGTGGTCGCAGTACGCTGGTTTTGTCGTCACCGGCCCCGAATGAAGTCGCAGAGATTGGCCGCGTGGCCAGCGAAAAATGCAGTTCCCGTGATCGAAGCCATTCCATGCGCCACAGCAAAGCGCGAGCGTCTTCGATATCTTTCACCTTCACGTCCCGGACGCACATCTGAGCAAGCTGAAAAAGCAGTGCAGGCGCATTGCCACTCGTCTACAAAACACAAATGAAAGTTAGAAAACGTCCTTGGGCGCCCGGTTCAGCCAGCTCAAATCCTGCAAACGTGTCACTGACAGTGCCATCACATGAAGTACTAACCGAGATGACCTGGTTGTCGAAGATCGATGGCCATGCAGTCACCATCGAGGAAAACGCTTGCATCAGTGCACACCCAAGCTCCCAACGCAGCAACAGCGCGGCAGACACAGCCTTGTCTTCGTCTGTCCCGACGTTTTGATCACTGACGCCAGTCGTCCACTCGTAAATCTTCTCCACGACGGAGCAGAATGCAGGTGCGAGAGGCTCGAGCGCTCGAACGGCATCACCATCAAGCGGAACCTCAGCCACCGCTGTGACTTCAGACGCGGTGCAGCTGCTGAAGATAAGCTCGTCGTCGTTGGCAGTGGCAGCAGACCCAGTTGTGATCCCCATCGCATCGCTTGCGCTAGCGATAGCTACACTATCGTTGCCAAACGCGTACGAGTAGACCACCCCGGTTCTTCCGCCGAGAAGCTTGCCTGAAATGGAGACTGTTCCGCCAACCCGCAGTGACTCACGGAACCCACCAAGCACTTGAGCTGCACCCATCGTGAGAAGATAGTCTTCGTTCTCACCAGGTTCTCCGACGACACCATGGCCAAGTTGGCTTGGAGCCTTCTCAAGAATCTCCGTCAGGATGCTTAGCGAACTGCTTCGCCACCGTTCCATTTGTGAGTGCTTTGAGACGAGGAGACGAAGCACCGCAATGGCCTCCGACGCAAATGCACGCCCATCTTCGACTTTCCGGCTCCTATCCTGCCGCGCATTGGAGTTAACAATGGCCGCTTTCTGGTTGAACGCACTGATGACGTCGCGACCTGACTTCTGCGGTGAGCTCTTCTGGGACGTCGAGGCAGATCGCCGCTGCGAAAGACGTGCCGAGCCAGACTCAAACGCGAGCTGGACTTTCCTCTCCCAATCAAGCAATGCATCCAAGTCCGCCACATCCCGCTTTTCAGTCACCGTCACAAGAAAGCCCATGTGGGCGAGCTCTCTCGCGGTATCGCAGCACTCCTGGCGGCCACCAGAGCAGTAGACCACGAAGCCATGCGCGCTGAGTTGGACGCGCAGTAGGGTTCCCTTCCATTGCTTCGACCCCACCAGCGTCGTCTCTGGGATGATCCCGCCACCCATTGAGCGCGGCAGGAGCAAATCTCCCGTTCCACCCGAGTCCGATAAACGGACGAACGCGTGGTCCGTATTGTGTTTCTGGCCCATGTAGCAGCTCGTGCACAGGTCGTAGTTGGGACACGTAAAGCACTTGAACCGGTAGCCACGCAGCGGGCTTTGGTTGCAGCCGTCACAGCGAACGCTGGGGTGCGTCATCGAGGACTTAGCAGCCACACACTCAGCTTCCGCCTCCTTTGTGGCCTTCTTCACGGCGTCCTCATCTTCAGTCACCTCCAGCGGGATTTTCAGTGAGCTCACATCCGGCTCTCCAACTTTGGAAGCTGCACTCACCAACTTGCTGTCTGCATGCTCGCTTCGGAAGATCACCACGCAGTATTCAGTATCGTCAGAACTGGCCTCAGGCGTCGTAATAACCTCAGTCACTGACGAACTTGGAAGCAGCGAAACGATGCTACCGATGCGTTGCAGCAGCAGCCGCTGGATCCCATCACCAATTGCGATACGTCGAAGCCCACGCTTGTGCTTTCCAGTTGATGCCCCATTACTCGTAATGTCCACTTCAAGCTCGAAGATAGCATCACCCTTGAGTTGCAACATGTACTGGAGGAGTCGCACGCCTGCCACGTTGAGATACAGCGGAATACCGACGTTTCCCACCAGGTCGACTGCGTTCTGAAGCCACCACCTGAACGCCTCCGGCCATGCGTACACCACCGGAATCTTGGTCACGGCTATGCACACCAGACGTCGAATAGCTACGTCTGAAGTAACCAGCGCTGACGAAGGTGCTTCGCAGTACACCCCCGCAGAAGCCGTAACGGACGAGGGGGGAGAACTCCGACGCCCGCCAGTGTAACCACTAAAGTGGTTGTACAGGATCTGGAGTTCATGCAGCACCTTTTCGATCGACTGCTTCCGCACCGGGTGCCTCTGCACTTCTGCCACGGTAGCGTCAGCAAAGATTTCTTCAGCGAGAAGCCGAAACGTGAGCCACACGGCATCGTAGACTTGCCCGACGACCCCCGTCGTGTACATCGGACGAGTCACCTCACTGCGACCAGAACCGGTCCCAAAAGGGATAGCATTCGAGCTGGTTAAGCTTCGTTCATCGTCCAGAGTCACCACCAAACTAGCAGCCTTCTCCACTCCCGCAAGGCGTTTCGGAGTACTGCCAACCGAGTGCGCAAAGTAGCAAAACTCGGCCAAGGCAGCAGCTCGGATGACTGGTCGCTCACTTTCCTTCGAAGCCACCGCACCCATAACCTCCGCATACGAGTGAAGCCTGTCCAGCAGCACGTAAAAAAAGTTAGTCCTCGCTGCAGAAGGGTGGAATCACTTCAGCATACAAGATCCTCTACTTACAAAGTTGTCATCTTCGCGAGGAGGCGAGGATCTGCCAGTGCGCAGCCCGAGAAAACACCATCGTCCTGCGCGGTATTGCTTGCTGGGATGGTATGGAGTACTCGCCCGACGAAGAACGCGGCCATGTCTTTGGTCTTCAGCGCGGCAAACGCATCTTTGCAGAAGGCGACGCCTGCCAAGCGCGACTCCAGGCGGCGCGAGTGAACTGCCGAGCATTCCTCCAAGGATGATACAGCCACTGCACCGCGAAGAAAGTCGCCCACTTGTGAAAGTTGGCCTGCCGTCCATGACTGCACCGACTCTATGGCTGGTTCCGACTCTGTGTTGTGTTCGGAGCATTTCTGCCACCTCGCTCGCAGAAATCGAGCCTTCGTCAAAACGCTTTGAGCAACTACTTGATGGGATGAAGAGGCCTGCTGAGCGTCTGTTGCCGCGATCTTGCCCGGCTCCGACTCGGAGACAATCTCCTGGGTTAGTAGCTTGTGGATAGTTTTGATGCACCCAACCATGTCGCTCTCCTTGAATGGGACGTCCTTGAGCTGGCAGAGTTCCGAGAGCCGGTCGGAGTTGTCGGCGTACCGCTCCATCAATTCATCAAAGCTTACGTTATCCATCAGGAGGTAATGCCACTCGTTGACGAGCTGAACGTGGCGCAGCATCCACCGCTCCAGCTTTCCCAGTTCCGTCGCAATAGGCTGAAATAGCGACCGCTCCTCACTTGCCGGCAGTGCTTTTCCGACACTGTTCGCGGCGATCCATGACGCCAAGAGTTGGTGGTCGGACCGCACCAGAAGAACTACCGCAGCTTCACTCAGAGACTCTGTCCACACAGCATTGGTGTGCTGGGACGACATCTTGCGAAGTCGTGCGTACTTGTCGAGAGTGTCAAAGAATGCTGTACCTTGTGGGGCGTTTTCCGCGATCTCGTTCATCAGCTCCCAGCTCTCAGGCTTTAGCACATCGCAGCTGGAAGGCGCGAGATCAAACAGCCCGCGCGCTGTCGCCCACGGTTGGCACGTCTTCTCCACATGGTGCTGGCAAGGCCCCCGCAAAAGTTTGTTTCCAATGGAAATACAAGCATTTGCCACTGCGGAGCCCAGTTGAGCAATCCACGGCTTCTTCGGACTGCCAAACAACCCACGAACGGTGCACTTGAGGCCCCAGCGCTTATTCTCGTCACCGTTTGCTCCCCTGCGGCTTTGAGATGTCGTGCACAGCATAATTGTAGCGGTGTCTCCCACGATGGTAAGACCTTCCGCCGGCCAGCTCCCCTTGGAGTAGGAACCGAAGAAGCACCCTCCGTCCTCACCGATACCGACGTCGCCATACGAGGCACGATCCGCTTGGAGCCACGCTACGCCAGGCGTGATGAGCACGAAGTCGGACTCTCCGGTCGTTCGGCATCGAGGATCAAACTCGAAATGCAGAACACTTGCGCCAGGAATACGCACCACTCGTCGGAACGCCGGCTGCGCTTGGTTGTACGGGTGCGCCGTCTCCACCTCTTGGCAATCTTCAAAGAACGCGGCGTCTTCCACAATACTCGGCCTCGAAGCTGACGTTTCCTCACTGCTGCCACCCAGAGCGAGGAATGCATCCAGATGTTCCATCAGGACAAATAGCTGTGCGCGAAATTCCTCGGATAGCTGGTCTGGGAAATTTGGGATCGTCGCAATAACCAGCGGCAAGATAGTTCCCACCACAGACGACCGCAAATCGTCGCCACTCCCCGCTGTCATTGGTGACCCCGAAACACTTTCACTGTAGTGACGAAGCGCATTCAGCGAGAAATCGAAGCACGCATTTGCAAAGCATTCAAACGCCGAAACCGGATCCCCAATATCTTCACCCGGTTTCCCAGGCGAAGCTACTGGCTCACTCTTGAGGTCGTAGATGCGCGTGCTGCAGTAGTTCATCACTGAATGGAGAGCTTTGCTGACTGGTGTTTGGAATGGTAATCCATCCGTTTTGCTCCGCCGTGCTCTCTGCGAACTGCTGCTGCACTCGAGCTTGGACAGCAAGAAGAGAACCTCAAGGAAGCGCGAGAACTTGGCTTTTTGTGTTGGCACGAAGGTGGCAATAGCGATGCGGCCGGTGTCCATGGGGCTGTACAGTAAACTTCGCAACAAATCCACATCGCAGTCGCGCTTGCTTTGCAGCAGCTGCGACTCTCGGGGATCCAGCATTACCGAGAAGTAGGAACTTGGCAGAATCGCCGAAACAGTTGGCTTTGCATTGGAGGTCTCTTGAGCAGGGCTGAGGACGTTTTCACAGGCGGAGATGAAGAACTGTGATCGGGTACTGGAGAAGAAAATACCCTTCCGGATGCCCCACGCCAACAGAAAGTGAGCACTTAGCACCATCTCCGAGCGCTCACGCTGAAAAGTGGCATCCGCACTCCCTCCTTCCAGTAGTTCTCCATCGAAAGACTCCTGGGCAACGCACACAAGGACGCGCTCTGTGTCTCGGAAGAGCTCTTTCGCCCCTTGATCGTCATCAAAGTGAATGGTCACGCCCACAAACTCAAACTCCTGCACCATCTCCGATAGAATGCTCAAGAGGTTCGCCATCAGTCGGTAGCTCGCCACAGGAGAGCTTCCAGCCACCGCTGCATCTTTCTTGGGTTCGCCATTGCCACCACCACGACCTCCTCCCGACGAGCACCCCATCCAGCAATGAGTGATCGCCTGAAGAACATGCAGCAGCCCGTCGTCCTCGAAATCCACACAGAATGGGATGAAATGCCCTGGCCGATCCGCCAACTCGAGTCGCTCAAGTTCTTTCAGGCGCCCACGAACGTTTTTAATTCGTCTGGCTTTTGACTTCGCGCCGGGTGTTCCGTCCTTTGACTCACTCGTCCCTGAAGTCGAGGCTTGCTTCCCACCCGTGGACGCAGTTGGTTCCCTGCCCGTTTGAAACAGGATATCCTGCAGTCCCGCGCGTTGGTGCTTGTACGCTGGGAGAGCCGCACGCCTTCGCATCAATTGAGCAAGCACTGAAGCAAGCATTTCACCGGTTTCCGCCAGTGACTTTGTGCTGGAATAGGCACTGAAGCTCGCGATTGGGTGTTTCGACTGCTGCACTCGATCTGCGTACTCTTCCAGACAGTTGAGGTAGCCCGAGAACACGAGAATGCGCTGGCGTGTCACGTCAACGCACGTGGGCGATCCAGCAGGAACCCCTTTTAGTAACACGGGTTTCTCAGCCAACAGAGTGCCAGTCTCCAGAGAGAAGAACCACGAAGCATCACAGGAGCTCGCCGCGCGCTTAGCTCTGTCGCTTTGCCCCTCGCCAACCGTATACAGCCCCGGAGGAGAAACCACGCAGAGCTGCCCTTGCGTGGCGTAGAACGTGCCAGCGATGAGCAGCACGGGGTCTAGCGCACCGGATTTGACCTTTGCTGACAGCACGACACTGTTCGTTGTGGGGATGATCATGGGCTCGCGCAAGTATTCTCCGCACCGGTTTAACCACGAAGACGCCTCATTCAGCACCAACCCGTTCCTCCTGAGCGCTACCTGACACTCCTTCCGGGTGTAGAACCCACACCAGAAGGCTACCAGGTTGTCCACCAGTTGGTCCTCGGTCTGTTGCGCGCACTTCCTCTTCTCGTCACCCATTTGCTTCTTCGTTGATGCCTCGATTTCACTGTCATAAAACAGAGACGCGTCAAACTCGGCGAAGGGATTGCCGGTCTCCGTCGACGACTCAACTGGGGCACCTTCCGATTGAGAAGGTGCTTCACCGGTATCCTTCGACTCGCTCCCTCCCTCGCCTTCTTGTTCATCAGCGACTCCATCACCACCTTTACCTTCAGTCGTAGTGTCATCAGCGGTAGCGCCAGCAGTAGCTCCTTCACCTTCTTCGTCCGCAGAAGTTTGCCGCCTGGGCTTCTTGTCAATCATTGTAGCGACCAAGCATGACTCGCACAAGTCGTAGTCGCACCCAGAGGTGCAACGGTATCGTTTCGACGCATTATCGCCCAAGCAGTTCGACATCCTGCCATCGCACGCCCAGCCAGTTTTCGAAGTGGACAGCGACACCGTGTGCGAGTGGAGCGCAGATACCAGTGTGCTTTCACCGTCGATGCTGCTCTCTGCTTCGGACCCAGATCCCTTCGAGCTCTCTTTGACTTGGTCTCTTGACGGTGTTAAGTCTAGGAACAGGTCAATATCGTGCTCCTTGAGCTTCATAATGGACGTGAGTTCGCTGACCTTGTGTCGATATAGCACGAACTGGTGGCGTGGCATCGAGTCGGTCTCCTCTCCATTACCCCCCGTCCCCTTTCGACTTGCTTCTTCCCTATCCTTGGCTTTGCGCGCACGATAGCTGGCTGGAAGTGGCTTCCGCTCGAGAATCTGGCCATCCTTTTCCAGGATGATGTACAGGTCGTAGCAGCCCTCAGCTCCCCAACGATACGTGTTCACTCGCTGGTTCTCATCCCACCGCACCGTCACGCCGCTGCCTTTCACTCCACCCCACGTACTGATGCGCTCCACAGTACCAGGGCTACCTTTTTCTCCATCCTGGTTGGACCACTTCCAGTCTGGACCTCGAATGACACGGTCCCCCACCTGAATCACAGCATCATCGGAAGTTTGAGACGACAGAAGCGGATCTTCGCTGGATTCACCAAGTACAGCGCTGACGATCTCACTCACAGGCGTCGACTTCCTTGATTTGTGTGTGCGGCTCCGGATCTTGCGGCCACTGCTCGACTTGCTGTGCAGAGGACGCTTGCAAGTGTCGATGCACCGGATCGTGAACAGGTCGACACCATCCGTCACCATCGCATACACGCTGCTTTCCGTGATGCCTTTGCCAATCAACGCGCGGTTCAGGGCCAGGAAGAGCTCTTGCACGCTTTCCAAGTCGTCCGTGCGGATGCGATCCACGCGGTGACCGGGTGTGACAATCGTTCGGCAATAGAGTGAGTCGCCGATGCAGCAGAGCCACGACCGTTCCGCCTCGCGACTGCGCACATACGTCTTGTTGTGAGCGTACACGAAGTCACGCACGGTGGCCCCATTGCCTGTGCCGATCTTGAGCAGCCCAGACCGTCCAAAAATGTACAAGTACAGGCCGTCTGTGGCAATGGCGTCACTGGTCGACGGTTGGTACGAACACACTTTCCACTGTGCTGCCAAGTCTCGGGAGAATGTGGCGGCCATTGTCGTCTCTGAAGCGTGCTTCGACAGGCGCTGGCAGTATAGTCCCAGGAGCCGCTGCAGTTCGCGCCGTAACAGCACTTCCTTCTCGTTACCACCCGTTTGCTCCAAAAACGTGGTCTCCCCCAGACGAATGAAGCGTAATACCGCGTTGCTCAACAGCGTAAACGACTGGAGGTGAACACCCATCGCCAACAATGCGACCAATCCTGCCACCGCTGGCAGAGAAAGTGGCGAGAGCAATGCACCATCGCTTTCTGGGTGCTCTGAAAGCCGTTGTGCCTCTGAATGCGCCAACAACGTCGCGATTTCTGCAGCGAACGCCTGCGTGTCAATCGGCTCGTACACCAGGCTCGCTTCGGGCAGTTCCGCAAGCCGCGAGAGGAATTCCACTGCTGCACCCACATCGTCTTGCCACTCCAGCGGACTCCGATACGGCAAATGCGGCCATTCCCTCGGGAGTAATGATGGCACTGTCGTCTCCACCGCTTCTTCCTTGCGGGAGACGGTCAGAAGCGGAGTTTTGGTCTTCGTACTGGGGTCACCTTTGCTGCTGCTCTCTTTCCCGTCGCTTTTCTGCTGACTAGCCACTCCTGATAGCTGATAACCAGGATCTGCCTCCAGAGCTCGCAGGTAGCAGACGCCCATGAACTCGCTTTGCTTGCGGTAGCGGTACGCATTGGCGCAATGCAGACGGCGCGTGAAGGTGGCGAGCGCGCGTCTCGCCTTGCGGAACTGCCGCGCTTGTCGTCGCTTGTGCGCTGCACGAATTGCAGCTCCATCCAGTGAATCCTCCGAATCCACTGAAGCCGACGGTGGGACGTACAAGTCGCGGAACGGGTCAAAGATCTGTTCGAACCGCGCCGCTCCCGCCAACGGCAGCTTCATGCCGAACGCGCCACCATGCTGCACATCTGTGTCATTGACAACCGCATCCTGTGAACTTCTGTCGTTGGCTTCATTGTCGCTGTCGTCTTCTTCCGTCGCAAACGCGTCCATGGCCTCATAGTCGCCCTCTTCGCTGAGGAGCTCGTCGTCGTCTTCCCACTCCACTCCGTCCGCATCAACACCACCAGCGCTTAATCCACGACTACGACGCCGCGCCAAGCCCCTTGAGAGCGCGCTGCTGGTGCTACGCGCGCGACGGCGTCTCTTGTCGCGTCGCCTGCGGCTGCTATCGCTGTCGTCACTGCTGCCCCCGCTGCTCAGTACGCCGTCTTCCTCGCCGCTGCGCACCTCGTTGGTGCCTAGAACCACGTCATCATCGAAGAAGTAGAAGGTCTCTTCCGTGTCCACGAAACGCGTGCTCGCCATGCTTTCTTTCTACAGGCGCTTACTTGACCTCACGGATCTTCAACCCACGCCTCGCGCTCCGGCTTCTGCCCGGCGAATTCGACCGAGCCGCGCTCAGCACGCGCGCTCTAGCAGGCTTGGTCGATTACGCGGCGACGCGGGCACCTACGCTGCGCTGCGCTGGGATCAATGGGAAGAAAGAGGCTTCCTCTTCGCCTCGCGCTTCTTGGGGGCTACGTTCGCGAGCGCTTGGCTTGCTCTTCCTTGGCTTCTTTTCTTGACTGACAAAAAGCAGGCGGCGATATCTTGACAGCGCAAAAAGGCCGGCTGGTACATGGTACCAGCTTTTAAGATGTGTTGTGGACCACAAGAAATGCGGTCCGAACTTCACTTGGCTCCAGTATGTTTTTCAATGTGGCAGCTGGAAACTCATCGCTGCAGCCAACGTTTTAGACAAGCAGTGCCCCTACCCTTACTCTAAAGCAGCGTCTAATTCATATCCGCGCAGAGGGTTAACCTGAGCTGGGCCGGAGGCTCGAGGACGACACTTTGCCAAGCGAAGACGAGAAGCAGGCGGAAGCTCCATGGATCCCCCTCCGCCCCCGCCCCCCTCGGGCCACGCGGCCGCTCTGGCCCACACAGCGCCGCAAGCCGGCAGCGCGACGCCTCCACCACCTCCTGGCCCGCCGCCGCTCGCCAGTACGCCGCCCAGCGCCAAACCCAGCGCTGAACGAAGCAGTGGCCATGGCGGAGCAGCCGCGAGTCCGTCGGCCGTGTCGACGCCGCCAGCAGCCAGCAGCAGCCCTGGAAGCGGAGTCGCTGCGCCGCACTCGAAGCTACTGAACCACCTCCCGCTGGACGCGCCGGACGAGCTGGACCGCAAGTGGTACGCGCACTTTTACCACATGCAAAAGGCCATCCAAGGCAAGGACGAGGCGGCGGCTCTGGCTGTGCTCAAGCAGCAGCCCGCCGAGGGCGCACCGCCGCTGCCCTTCCAGCCTGACATTGCACTGCTTTACGCTGTGATCACGGACGCTTCGCTGGCCAAGCAGTATCTGCGCTACCTCACGGCCGTGGCCTCCAACGACAACTACAAGAACTGCATCGGCTGGCTGCAGAAGCTCATTGACCAGAAGTTCGTCAAGCTGCTAGTGTCGTGCCGCAGCCAACTGCTCTGGCTAGTGCGTGAACTCGTGCACCTAAACGCACCGGGCGTGGACAAGGTCATCGTGTGCCTCATGCGCTACCTGACAGGCGGCGATCCGAGCCGCACCACAGTCTGGCTGGCGTCCTCCATCATCCGCATCCTTATCGAGCACGAGGCCTGGCTGCTGGCCTGCTCCAGCCTCATCCCCTTCGTCTTTCACACCTTTGCGCGTATCTCACTGGACCACTCGGCCGCGCCGCATGCTAATCTGCTCAAGCAAGAAGTG
The DNA here is from genome assembly GCA_023338225.1 of Halophytophthora batemanensis. Lineage (NCBI taxonomy): Eukaryota > Oomycota > Peronosporomycetes > Peronosporales > Peronosporaceae > Halophytophthora > Halophytophthora batemanensis. Next base: position 25,025 of record JAADYK010000044.1, read on the forward strand.
GAGCTCTGCACCACTCTGTGGAACCGCCGACAGGCCGACGTGGCACAGCTCGGCCGCGAGCTTGTGCGCGTGCTCAACGACGCCAAAGACGTGCGTTTCTCCTCGCCGTATTGTGGCTTATTTGTCAGTGGTGGAGTTTGCTGCTCGTGGCAGTTCAAACACTAACCGACTCGTATTGTGTGTGTGAATGTGGCAGATTCCCGGCATGAACACTCTCTGGAAACAACTGCGGAACGTCCGTGACCCGAGTCCGGGTGCTGAGAAGGAAGCAAGCGCGTTTTCTGTTGCGCAGCTGATGGCTATCCCCACGCCGCCCAAGTATCTCGCGTATCGGCTGAACCCGAAGATGGAGGAGTATTTGGTCTTCATGATGGTACGCTCAGATGAAGAGTATTGGTTCTTGCACGCCGACACTGGTGGTCACAATGCTGCATTTTACTAACGGACGTTGTGTGGATTGCTGTTGCATGCGCATCGACTGTGGACACTGCAGGAACGAGTGCAAGCGGGCTCAGTGACGCGCTACCAGAAGTGGTTTTCCTCGCATTTCCTGAGCAGCCCCGGGTCGGACGCACTCGTGCCAGACCTCGTGCGTTACATTTGCGCCGTGTACCACCCGTCCAACCAGATCCTGAGTTCCAAAGTCACTCCGCGCTACCACATCCTCGGGTGGCTTTACCTTCTCTGGTACGTGTGATTTGGTACTGCTTGGCGATGGATATGGGAGGACGTTCTTAACTAATATGTGCCCGTGTGTATTGACAGTCACGGAAGCAAGACACCGAGCGTGCTGGCGCGTGTCCAGCTGGCCATGTTCTTCGACTTTCTCTACTTCAAAGCTTCAGACAACATCATGAGCGTCGAGCCAGCAATCTTGCTCATGGTACGGCTCCGCTCTCTCTGCTGTAGGTCAGACCACCTGGACTTTAGTTCGCCACGTACTGATCGATATGCGTCTCTTTTGTAACGAACAGGTGAAGTCGCTGAAGAGCCATCCGATGGTGACTCTCGCCATGATCCAATTCCTTGTCTTCGCTGTGGAGAAGTTCGCGGCCTCCGCTACCAACCGACAGCTGATGCAGAAGGGCGTGTCCACCGCGTTCACGATGATCCTGAAGCTCGGCGTCGTGTCGTCCATTCACCCTCTGCAGTCCTTCCCGATGCTACAGTCCAGCGCGCCAGAACTGCGGTCCGAGTTGCATCGTATCTTTCCGGAGCACTTTCCGTCCCCGGAGAACATCAAAACGAGCCAAGTACCTCAGTCAAGCCCGACCTCCACTGCCAGCGGGAGTCCAATGGATTCTCCTGGTCCAGCTCCGTCGCCAGTGCGGAGATCACCAGGCCGTCGCAGCAGTCCTCTTCACACTGGGAGCCCCGTCACGTCACCGTTGAGGTCACAAAGCCCGACGCATTCCGACGCGAGTATGGGCGCCACCGGAGGCTCTTCAGCTGACACGAACTCTCTGGGTGCGCTGTCGTTCCTGCCAGACAACCAGCAGCCAATGGAGACGACCGCAGAGTTGGCCACGCCTGACGCGGACGCGCTCACCAACGCGTCCCCAGCAACCATTGTGGCGATGAAGCAGCCCACGGTGGAGGTCCCCGCAAGCGTTCTGGCGCTGGGGAGTGATGACATCAAGCATTTCCAGGAGACGATGCCCGAGCCGTGTTCTCGCCCCACTGAGAGCTTCCTGGAGTGTCTGAACGACATTCTCATCTCGTGGATCCGTCAAGACAACGCGGTTGAGATCGCAGCGCCATTAGGAGCCTTCCTCCATGCGTCACTGGAGCGTATCATCGTGTCATCGCAGATCGGCATGAACGACTCACCCAAGGCCACGTGTGCCGGGGTCTTCGACTCGATGCTGGACCAGGTACTGAGCGAATCTCCGGAGCTCTTCGTGCCCTTCCTCAAGGCGATGCACGCACGCGACGTCACTATTGCCTTCCGTCTGCTGGCGTTCTGCTGCTCGCGCAACTCGGCCAAGAGTCCAGAAACTGCGTTGGCCCCGTACGCCGCGCTGGTGGAAGCCTTGGGAGGCAACCTGGCGCAAAACATCATCAAGGACCTAACGCTGAGCCAGCAGATTGACGATGCACGCAGACAGGCATGTGCCTTCCTGGGCAAGCCGCTGCCTTCCAGCTCGTCCAAGGACGAAATGGACGCCGTGAGCGCCACAGTGCTCTTCCTCTGCCCGTACCTGTTCGCGCACATGGAGCACCCATTCCTATCCAAGCTCATGGCGCGCAGCGAGGCGCTTGTACAGCTGTTGCTCGGCTTGGTGACACCCGCGACGCTAAACGCGCTGTGTGCCCGCGTGGTACTGCAGGAGTTCACAGTCTTCCGGAGCCGCCTAGCCAATATCCTGCTCTCGTCTCTCCAGTGGAACTCGTGGGAGCAGTATGGCATGTGGGACCTTGTGGTGGCTGAACTGCAGTCTGTGCGCTCCAGCTCCGCCGAGAAGCACGTGATGGCAGCAGCTCGCAAAGTGCTGGCTTGTGTGAACCCCAAGGAGAACGCCGAGACCATGACGGGGCTGCTCAAGTGTCTCATTCACTTCCGCCCGGACGCCAGCGTACTGCAGAGCGTCTTCAAGCTCTCGGACACCTACGAGGACTTCCCGCTGGCCGTGCTGTCCTGCTGGTCGGACAAGTTCCCGGATGTCATGGTCACATACGTACGTGGCGTTCTGGAGAAGGCTGCGGCTGCTGCTGGGACCAGCGAGCGACCCAAGGACGCGGCGCTCACGGACGTGCTGCGTAAGCTGGAGCGTATTCAAGCCCAGCGGTGCGACTCCGTGGCTGGGCGGGAGTCCAAGATCGGCCAGCTGGCCGTGCTCAAGGACGCGGGCATCGTCACGGCCCTCAAGAAGATCTTGCCTCGGGCAGACGACCACTCGTCACCTGCTGTGTACCCGAATCTAAGCGCGCTGCTGTTTGAGGAGGAGCCGCCGCACAAGAAGCAGCGCCTCACGGCGGACTAAGGCACCTCCAAGTGCGTCTTTGCTTGCGTCTCTTGCACTCACATGGCTACATTTTGTGTACAGTTGGGCAACGTTTTCCATGTCACCAAAACTGATGTTGAGCTGTGCATTTGCTGGGACCGGGTTGTAGAAGCAATATATACTGCTAAATTGTACACGATTAACAGTTCGGCAGTACTTTTGGCCGGGTGTCTCCTCCAACCGCTCAAGAGCTCAATTGATGTCCATCATGCAAGACGCAGGAGACAACACGGCCGAGCCGCGGCGCGCGCGTGCGGCGTCCTCATCCTCGTCGGAGGGTGACTGGCGCGCCTGCGTGGAGTACGAGACGAAGCGCGTGCTGGTGGGCGATCTGGAGGTGCTGGTCTTCCAGATGGAGGAGCTGCCCGTGGCGGCGTCACTCTTCATGCTGGCTGAGATGGATGCCAACGACACGGAAATCTCGGGCAAGCGCCTCTGGACAGGCTCCCACGTGCTCTCGCGGGTACGAGCCGCTCTCTCTTCTCTTTAGCTGTCTGTCCGTCCATTAACTATAACTACTTGTGGACGGTGTAGTATCTGTGGCGCCATCCGGAGCTCGTACGCGGCAAGCGCGTGCTGGAACTGGGTGCCGGCACGGGTATCTGCAGCATCGTAGCCGCCAAGCTGGGTGCTGAGCGCTGTCTGGCCACAGACGGAGACGCTGAAGTGGTGGCACTTCTGGCCAAGAATGTGGAGGTGAACGGGGAGGCCGTGGCGCAGCGCGTGGCCACGCACTCGCTCTTCTGGGGCGACGAGCCGTCGGCGCAGACGCTCTTGACGCAGTTCCCAGACGCGCTCACGGCCCCAAATGTCATCCTCGCAGGCGACGTGCTGTACAAGCGAGAGCTGCTGCCGCTACTCTTTGCTACGGTAACGCGTGTGCTGCAGGCCGAGAGCTCCAGCTCCAGTGCTGAAGGTGGTGTACGTGCCTTCGTATTGTGCCACATTCCGCGCGCCGACGTGACGCACGACGTGGTACAAGCGCAGATCCGAGCGTCTGGCCTGCAGTTCACGGAGGTGACGTTGCCTGCAGAGGACGTGGCGAGCGCCAGCCAAGAGCTGGAGGAGTGTCCTATCGAAGACATCGAGCGCGCCAAGCTGTACTATATCACCCCAGCGCAGCCATAGAAAGCAGAGCGACCTAGCGAGACGTCGAGCGCCACTGGAGCTTCTCGTTCTCTACCACCTAGTACAGGAGAGACATATCATACCGTGCGCGTATGTGAAAAGGATCTATGTGAGGCATGTCTATGGGTACGACGGGTTTCAGTCGTCGCGCAAGTCGGGAAGGTCACTGCTCACTCGTCGTCGCTGTCTTCGTCGCTTGAGTCCGAGTCCAGCAGGCTGAAGGCGTTCACAGGCGCCGTTCTCTGCTTGTTTCTCCGCGATTGCTGCGCCGCAGCCGCCTCGTCCTCGTCCTCTTCTTGCTCGTCCACTTCTTGCTCGTCCACTTCGTCCTCCTCTTCGTCCTCCTCCTCTACAGTGCTCTGTTGAAGAGCAGCTTCGTCTCGCTGGCGATACAGCGCCACACTCGCCGGTGTCAAATCCTTGCCCTTGTAGTCAGGCGGCAGGAAGAAGAGCGGGAGGATGCCGTCCACCGTGTCACGCACAAGCTCCGAGCCTGCACGCTGGTGGTCCGGCCGGCCACGGCGGTCCGTGCGGTAGCCGCGCTTCTCTGCGTACGCCTCGCAGAGCGTCCAAGGCGTCCACTCCTGTCCACCACACAGCGCAGCGCAACACAAGGCAATAGACACGTGAGGACATGAGGACAACAGAGGACAGACATCAGAGCAATGCATCCTCGGCAGCGGTTTCTGTCCTACCAGTTCCTCCTCCAGGCCGTCAAAGAGCTGCGTGCGAGGCTTTAGATCCAAGATCTTCTCCAGTGCTACGTGCTCTCCCAGGAAGCGTACGGCCGAGTACGGCTCCCGGATCTACAGCGTTCATACGGACAACCCATCCAACACACGTGTGAGTCCCACGTCCATCAGCAATGTGTGAACACTACCAACAGCCCAATACAGCAGTAACATCACCTGCGAGTACGGATAAAGACCGCTGAGCTCCTGGAGATACTTGGGCACGCCTGCGAACGGGAACACGAGGCCGGGACAGTCGCAGATGCAGATCTCGGGCGTGATCATGATGGACTGCAGCCGCTTCGTGTGGCCCGGCGTGTGCGAGACGCTCACGATCTTCTTGCCGGCCAATGCGTTAAGCACGCTGGACTTGCCCACGTTCGGGTGGCCGATGAGGCCGATGGTTACCTTGGGGGCATTGGCGGCCGCCACGGCCGGGACGCTGCCTTCCACCGTCGGGTCATAGGACTTGGCTGCCAGGACCGACTGGAGCTTCATCCGGTAATGGCCCTTGAGCTCAGAATGTTCTTCGCGATCGCAGCGTCCGCACAGCAGATAGCCGCGCGCAATGGCGTCGGCTTCATCCTTGACGTTCGCATCGGCGCTGCTGGGCCGGCCACCGGTGGCGCACGACATACAAGCGACTACTGCATCCTCACCGCCGCAGTGGTGACAGTCGTGGATGGTGGTGGAGCTACCGTCCATAGCCTCTTCCTGGCGTGCATGGCCGCCGTTCTTCTGTCGACGCTTGCTACGTCGCTTGCCTCCCTTTTTCGTCTTACTCTTAGCCTCCTGGAGCGCTTCGAACTGCTGCTGCGCAGTCTCCTGCTCCGTGAGGCTCGCGTTGAGCTCCTCGGCGACCTGTTGCGCCTGCGCAGCGTCCACTCCGCAAGCCACCAGGATATCCACAGCACCCTTGACGGCAGACGCGTCGCCCACCTCCAGCTTCTTGCTGAGCACGCGCCGACGAGCACTCACGTCACTCTCGCCCTTCACGGCCTGCGAGCGTGAGGAGAAACAGATGAGCTGGCACAGCGGGAAGCGCGAGGCCAAGTAGCGCTTCCAAAGCTCTACCACAATCGTCGGGACGAGGTCCACCTTGTTGAGCACCACAACCATGGGTTTCTGGAGCTTTTTGGTCACCAGGTCGTAGATGGACGCTGGGATATGCAGCAGCGGGTTGCGTACGTCGGCCACGACCACCACGTGCGTGGCACGTTCCGTGACGCGCCAGAGCTCGCGCCAGACCTCCAAGTTGTGCTCGAAGTGGTTCAGGTGTTCATTGTCGTACTTGTCGTGGATCTTGGTGAGCCACTGGTCGAACATGAGGCTCTCGTTCGTGTCCACTGCATCACGGAACGAACAGATCAGCATGTTTGCAACTGGCAGCCCACACTGACAAATGTGGATGACGTACCTTTCTCCTTGGACATGGAGTAGTTCCACTTGGGGCGCTGCGGATGGTCCAGGAGTGGATCACGTTCGCTCTCGCGCGCCAGCAGTGGTGTCTCGCGGTGAATGAGTGCCAGCGGCTGCTGGCCTTCCATGAGGCGCATCTGGATCTGCTCCTTGGTTTCTTTGACAAAGAAGCTCGAGAGCTCCTTGCCCACCGAGTCCTTGTTGTTCTTGCCCAGCGCCACTGTGAGTTTAAGCCGTGCACTCAGGTCGTTGTCCAGGTCGTTGTTGCGCGCGAAGAAGTCGGGCGCCTGGCGGAACTCCTCCACTGATTCGTCCAGCTCTTCCTCCTGCGCCTGGCCCTGGCCCTGGTCGGCGTAGAAGGCCGCGTACTTCTCGCTCTGCAGCTCCTCGAGCTGCGCGGCCTCGTCCTTCCGCGCGGCCAGACGCTGCTTGCGCGCACGCAACTGCTGCTTCTTCTGCTTGCCGCTGAAGTTGGCGCTCACCGATTCACGCGCGCGCTCCTTGCGCTGTTGCTTGAGCGTGTCCAGCTCCTCGCGGCGTCGCGCCTGCAGCTGCGCCTCGCGCCGGGCACGCTCCACCTCCAGGTCCAGGTCCAGGTCCATGCTTGTCTTCCGCTGCTTGGGCTCTTGACCAAGTGAGGCCAATCACTTCAGCCACTTGACTGTCACCAATCTACCACGGAGGTGCCACCACTGTATTTTTGTTTTTACCATTATTCACCGGCATGGACGCCAGGATTGGCCAATCGTAAATCGTGCGGGATCTAGCCTATCAGCTACTTGTGATACCTAAGAAGTCATGACCAACCAAATTTGAGCAATACTCGACGCCACTTGTTGCTGGTCGAACTTCCTACTTGCGTAGGTGCTGTTCAATCCGTTCCCAGTTTTGCGAGCTACTACCGACCCGTTCCTGCGTCTGCACACCCAAGCACGTGACTAGACCTCCTCACGCCACTCCCTCCTTCATTGTCCAAGCTCTTCTCTCAACGGAAGATCGACGGTGTGGTGAGAGCGGCCGGCCGGCCAGCACGCGACTGCTCAAGATCACGAGTGCTCCGCTCGCTCTAGGTGGATCAAGGACAAGTCGTGATTCCAGTGTGAAGAGCACTACACGATGGTCTTTTTGTGCTTGCACTGCAGCCTGACGCTCGACCGCGACGCGAACGCTGCGCGCAGCATCTACCGGAAGAACGGGCGGGTGCCCGGAGATCCCTACTCCGCGGTGTTAGATGCATGAAAGCTTTTTCAAGCTTTCGCCTCGAGCGCTCTTGGGGAACCAGAGTATGAACGCTGTGCAGTTGGCGTGGGGCGGCCCGGGACGGTCGGACGACCACCGTTCGGTGGCGTGGTGAGCACACGAGCCCGGCGAGCGAGGAAAGCTTGGGAGGCTTTCTCCATCGCCACGAAGTCGAGCGTAGGAGGAACAGGGAGGCCGAACCCCGCTAGAGCGTCCGCCGTCTGCTGCACCATGTCGCTGAACCCCCCGTCCTCAATCATCGCAAGCCGGATGCTCTCAAATTCAGCCTCGACCCGTTTACGAGCGTCCCGCTCGCATCAAGAAATCTTGAAACTCGTCCTCGATCATCCACGCTCGAACGCGAACGTGATGCTGGGCCCCTGTAGCTCGAAAGCCATCCGCAGCAAGGCACACCAGGCGTCTAGTTCTAGGGCGGTGACCAGTTCATTACGGGTTGAGACCCATGGGAGTTCGGTCAGTCCCTCTAGGACCCAGGCCATGGCAGCCTCGCCAGCGGAGGCGGAGCGGCGGCACTGCGAACACGAGCAGATGTAGTCGACTGCGGTGGTGAACGCGTGCCCCAGCGCGCAGCGAACGGTGGTCTCGTCCTTGCCGTGATGGAACGAGGAGGGCAGGTGAACCTTGAGGCGCCCGAAGAAGCTAGACGCCATTGCGACCAGCCTGCTTTCTGAGAGAGAAGAGGGAGAAGGCGGAGAAGTGTGCCGCGGAACTTTGGTATCTCGTATGGACGTTTCCGTACATAAAGCTACTACCTCAAGGGCCGCGTCGTTTCGAGATACGTCGCGTCCGGCCGCTCATACCTTGGTTCACTTCGACTTCGCCCGCGTCCTGGAGACGCTTCTCCCTCTTCTCCTGCTTCTCCCTGCACAGCAAGTGGGGACGCGGTCACTCCCGACGACGCCATGCAGCTGCGGCACCTGACGTCGCTGTTGCAGGCAACCGAGGGCATGTGCAAAGTGACGGCCATCGCTTTCTCGGCCAACAACCGGAGATTGGCCGTGGTCACAGTGGACCGTGTGGTGCACCTGTTCGACGCACAGACGGGTGAGCGCAAGGACAAGTTCTCCACCAAGCCGGCCGAGAAGGGCGACAAGAATTACGTGGTGCGTGCGCTCGAGTTCTCGCCCGACTCGTCCAAGCTCGCGGTCGCACAGAGCGACAACATCGTCTTCGTCTACAAGATCGGGCTCGAGTGGGGCGACAAGAAGAGCATCTGCAACAAGTTCGCGCAGCCCTGCTCCGTGACGACTCTCACGTGGCCCAGCACGCACCCGAACGAGCTCGTCTTCGGACTTGCAGACGGCAAGGTCAAGGTAGGCCAGCTACGCAGCAACAAGCCAGCCACGCTCTATGCCAGCGGTTCCTACGTCTCGCGAGTGTGTAGCAACCCGGAAGGCACCGCCATCCTTTCAGCTCACTACGACGGCTCCATCTACCGCTTTATCTTTGACGATATCACCGGTGGACCCACGCACGCCAAGCTCGCAGTGCATTCCTGCGTGCCGTACGCACTGTCCTGGGGTGAGAGCATTGTGGCCGCAGGTAACGACCGACGCGTCACTTTCTACGACAAAGACGGCGGTCTGCTGCGCACCTTTGACTACTCTGGGGACGAGAACTGCGGTGAGTTCACGTGCAGTGTGTTCAACCCGACGGGCGAGTCCGTCGTGGTGGGCAACTTCGACTGCTTCTACACCTTCAACTTCCAGCCCAAGACCGAGTCCTGGGAGCTCGTTAGCGCAAAGCGGATCCCCAATCTCTACTCGGTCACAGCGCTTGCGTGGAAGCACGACGGCAGTCGCTTGGCCGTGGGCTCTGTATGTGGCGCCTTGGATCTCTACGACGCCTGCGTGCGGCGCTACCGCTACAAGGGGAAGTTCGAGTTCACGTACGTGTCGTTGAGCCAAGTGATCGTCAAGCACTTGGCCACAGGCGCACGTGTCGTGGTGCGCTCAGCGTTTGGGTGCGAGATCACCAAGCTCAACGTCTTCCAGGACCGCTTCCTCGTGGGGAACACCACCAACACGCTGCTTGTGGGGGATCTTGACACGGCACGCATCAGCGAAGTACAGTGGCAATCCACTGGAGCTGAGAAGTACATGCTGGAAAACGAGAGCGTCTGCATCGTGTATCAAGCTGGCGAGCTTTCGCTCATCGAGTACGGCCAGAATGAGCTGCTGGGGTCCGTACGCACCGAGCATCTCAACACTCACTTGCTCAGCGTGCGCATCAACGAGAGAGCCAACGCGGGGGCACCGCAAGACGCCGGAGCGGCTCAAGCACCCGTCCCAGAAAACAACAAGAAAGTGGCATATCTGCTGGATCTACAAACTATCTGCATCACGGACCTGCATGCACGCGCGTCGTCGACCGTGAACCATGACTCCCGTGTGGACTGGCTGGAGCTCAACGCGCGCGGGAACCTGCTTCTCTTCCGCGACAAGCGTCGGCAGCTCCACCTCTTCGATCTGGACGCACAGCGTCGCAGTACGCTACTCAACTACTGTAACTATGTGCAGTGGGTACCCGACTCGGACGTCGTAGTGGCACAGAACCGCGGGAACCTCTCCGTCTGGTACAACATCCGCTCGCCCGACAAAGCCACTATTTACCAGATCAAAGGCGACGTGGAGCAAATCGAGCGTGGCAACGGCCGCACCGAGGTCATTGTAGACGAAGGCATGAACACGGCCTCGTACCAGCTGGACGAGTCGCTCATCGCCTTTGGTTCGGCGATCGACGACGGCCAGCTCGTGAGTGCCATGTCCATCCTCGAGCCACTGGAGCTCACACCCGAGACAGAAGCGATGTGGAGCCAACTGAGCCAGGAAGCACTTGCCCAGAACGATCACCGCATTGCTGAACGATGCGCTGCTGCGCTTGGGGACGTGGCGCGCTCCCGATACCTGCGCAAGCTCAATAAGCTGGACTGGCAAGAACAGGATCATCTCAACGGACTTGCACACTGGAAGGTGCGTGCCAAACTGGCCGTGCTGAAGAACGACTACCGTGGCGCCGAGCATCTGCTGCTTGCACAGGGCCAAGTGGACGAGGCTATCGAGATGTACCAGCACTTGCACAAGTGGGAAGACGCCATCCGCGTGGCTGAGAGCAAGGGTCACGCCAATTGCGAGCAGATGAAGCGTAGTTACTACGACTACCTTGTCGAGTCTCGTCAGGAAGAGAAGGCGGCGGCACTCAAGGTGAAGGAGGGCGACTACGCCAGCGCCGTGAGTCTCTTCCTCAAGGGCGGTTTGCCGGCCAAGGCAGCACAACTCTTGAGTCAGAAGCACTTGGGTCGTGACCACAAGCAGCTCTTGGAGACTGTGGCCGATGCACTCTATACTGCTGGCATGTTTGAGAAGGCTGGCGACCAGTTCGAGAAAATGGAGCAGGAGAGTCGTGCGCTGGCGGCCTTCATCAAAGCCAACGCCTTCCGCAAGGCCGTCGAGCTCTCGCGCAAGCACTTCCCCGACAAGGTGCTGCGTCTCGAAGAGGCCTGGGGTGACTTCCTCGTCTCGCAGAAGCAGATGGATATGGCTATCAACCACTACATTGAAGGCAACGTGCCTACGAAAGCCGTGGAGGCTGCACTCAACTCGCGGCAATGGGCCAAAGCTGGCCAACTTGTGGAGACACTGGAGGACGATGTCTCGCTGCCGTACTACCGCCGTTTGGCACGCCACTACCAGGACGCGCACAACCTCGAGCAGGCTGAACGTTGCTTTATCAAAGCGGATGCTGCACGGGATGCTGTGGAAATGTACACGCGTGCCAACAAGTGGGACGCCGCGTACCAAGTAGCGCTCAACCACTTGGACAAATACGAGACGGAGCGACTTTATGTGGAGCAGGCGCACCGCATGGAGCGCGCGGGCAAACTCAAGGAGGCCGAGAAGCTCTTCCTCACAGTCAACGAGCCCGACTTGGCCATCAACATGTACAAGAACCACAAGAACTACGAGCAGATGATCCGTCTTGTGACGAAGTACCGCAAGGACCTGCTCAAGGATACACACCTCTATCTGGCGCAGCAACTAGAGCACGAAGGCAACTACAAGGAGGCCGAGCACCATTTCGCCGAGGCGGGCGAGTGGCAGGCCGCTGTCAACATGTTCCGCTCCAACGATATGTGGGACGAAGCCATTCGTGTAGCCAAGTTCCACGGCGGTCTCAATGCCTCGAAGCGTGTGGCTTACGCCTGGGCCATGGACTTGGGTGGAGAACAGGGCGCTAAGCTGCTCACGAGATTGGGACTCATTGAGCCAGCCATCGACTACGCCATTGAAAGCGGCGCCTTTGAGCATGCCTTCGAGCTCGCACGCAGTTCAGCCACCAAGAAACTACCCGAGGTGCACCTCAAGCACGCGCTCTTCCTGGAAGACGAAGAGCGGTTCAAAGAGGCGGAAGAGGAGTTCATCAAGGCTGGGAAGCCGCGGGAGGCTCTGGATATGTATGTGCACCAGCAGGACTGGCAGAACGCCATGCGTGTGGCTGAAAGCGCCGATCCTGCCTCGGTGGCCGACGTCTTTATCGCCCAGGCGCGACTCTGGATCGAGCGCAAGGAGCACGCACGCGCTGAAGGCTTCTTCCTGAGCGCAGGCAAGCCTGAACTCGCGCTGGCCGCGTACTTGGAGGCTGCTATGTGGTCCGACGCTGTTCGTATCGCCAAGCGCCACCTACCCCACAAGCTCATGGAGGTGAATATGGCTCACCAACGCGCCATCTTCTCCGGTGGCCCCAAGAAGAAGGAGGAGCTCATGGAGGCCTGTGAGATGTGGGTTGCCTCCCAGCAGTATGTGCAGGCCATTGACGCATATCTCTCCATCTCGGTGGACCAGATCAGCGACTTGGGCGAGCTTGAGGAGCTCTGGGCGCAGGCCATCGAGCTCTGCGCCAAGCACGACCCGAGCCGCTACAAGTCCATCGTGGAGGAGGTGGCGTCTCGGCTTCTGGGCATGTCTCGCTTCGACTCGGCAGCTGCGCACTTCCAGTCTATTGACAAGATGAACGAGGCACTCGACTGCTATCTGCGCGTCAACAACTGGACTGCCGCACAGAAGCTCTGCGAACAGCACGCACCGGAGCTGCTCCCGCGTCTTGAGCGCGCACAGCAGGCTAGCGCCTTTGGTGCTTCAGGACACCAACCAGCCGAAGCCAAGATGGCCAGTGGTGGCAGTAGCGCTTACATGCCGTCGTCGGATGCAAAGCTCCAGTACGGTGCCGAAAAGAAAGAGTCCAAGCTGGGAGCTGCTGGTGGAGACGACGACGATGGCCGAGGCGCGAGTGCGCTGGACTCGTGGATGCAGCGCGGTGAGTGGGACAAGGTGCTATCTTCGGCGGCCAAGCATGGCCCGGACTCGCTGTCGAAGTACTTGGTACTGCGCTGTGAGCGGCTGTGCGAGCACGAAGAGACGGACACGGCCATCAAGACGATCTCCGAGTACGGCATCCCACTCGACGCGTCCGCGCTGGAGGTGACTGAGCGCATCGTGCGGCAGTCGCTGGGCTGTGGCCAGACTCTCGAGGACAGCGCGACGCACCAATTGGCTCTCGTGGAGCTCGTCAAGTGTCTGCGCAAACTTGTGAAGGAACTGCGTACACATGGTAAGGATGTTCCAGGCACACAGGTACAGAAGCTGGAACAGTGGCTGCTGGTAGCACACTTCTTCGTGATGAAACGCCAGGCCGCGAGTGCTGGTCTGGATGATGTGGCCGCCAAGATCAACATGTCGCTGCTGCGCTTCGTGGGCATCCTGCCGGCGGACAAGATGTTCTACCTGGCAGGCGCCGCGGCGCGTCAGAAGAAGTGGTTCAGCGCCGCCTTTGTCTACTTTAACCGCTACTTGGACCTCTGCGAGGCTATCGAGGACGGTGACGCCAGCAGTCTGGACAACACGGACTTCTTGGGCACGGACATCCCGTCGCCGCTGGACTCGCTACTGCCGGAGACACACTACGTGGCCGAGGAGAGTGCGCGTGAGGAGATCCGCGACTGGGTGCTCACCATCTCCATGGACCAGCAGGTGGCCGAGAAGCTCCCAGAGCGGGCGTGTCTGCAGTGCAAGGCCAGCATCTACGAGGCGACACTGCAGTGCCCCGAGTGTAAAACGGCCTCGGAGCCCTGCATCATCACGGGCTTCCCCGTAGCGGCCAAGACCACGGTGCACTGCACCACGTGCAAGGCCATCGCCGATCGCGAGACGTGGAACAAGTGGGTCAAGCAGTTTGGCAACTGCCCGTGGTGCACGGCTCCGCAGAAGATGAGCTACTGAGGCGCACTCAAGGAGCAGCGAGTGCGTGCGTGTCTGCATATTGGAGCAGCCAGGTCCTTCCTATCGTTACAAGACCACCTTTTAAGCTATCAGCACAGCGCGAAGTGGTGTGCTATTGAACAGCTCCAAGAGCATACTGCATACTGCTGGGTGTGTAGCCATGTGGTCTGGAGTGACTGTGGGCTTCAACCTGAGGTTGCATACCTCCACCCAGAGTCCTTCCGTTCCAAGCCCGCCATTTCTCCGTATGGGAGGTGCCGGAAATACAGGCGGGAGGTCTCGAGCCGCCAGGCCAAGCTGGCTTAAACTCAATGAGTAAGGAAACTAACGCCCTACCTGACAAGTAGGGCTGCCTATTGGTCGAGAGACCATGGGTTTCAAGTTTTGACGGAGGTGGAATGGCCGTCTATTGGATGTCAAACCGGCCCGGTACTTTAGGGCCGGTCGATTTTCAAAGGGGCCGGTCCCCGCCCTCTTACCCTTCATTCGCCTTGGTTTCGTTGGGGAGTGAGGAACTGCGATGCCGAGTGACTTACGACTCCTAAAGTCCGTCCCGGCAAGTGCTCTACGCTCGCCAGCCTACCGCCCGCAGTCGTTCTCTCTATCGGCGCTCTAGTTCTAGGCGTCTTCAGTGGCCGTCGGCTCCCGAGGGTCTGTTGTGTCGAGCCAGCGGCGAATGTCCGCCGCCGTGTGCTCTGGGTCTAGTCGCCAATGCCTGGGGATAGCCGTGGCTGATGTGGGGTCCTGGGCGGTCGAGCCGTTGTGCTCCAGTGCCATGGCTGCTGTTGACTTCGCCATCTGGATGTGGGTTGCTGTAAGTGTGGCTCATGACGCCACTCTGGGTTGGTCCGCGTGTCGGCGGCGCCAACCGTGGCTCTCGCAGGCGCTAAGCCCAGTAGAAGGCCAGTGTGTTCCTGGAAGGACCGCGTGAGAGGGGAGTCGGGTTGGGCAGGCTGCCCAACCACCCAGCAGACTTGCGCCGCCGCCGATTCCCACGGTTTGACAATGGCCGCTCCTGCCCGACCAGTGCCGGCTGTAGCTCCGACCACTCCCGCACTGTAGATGGTGTATATCTCCCTCTGCGATGCCTGCGGGCCGTGCATTGGTGTCCAATGTGTGAGCAAGGCTTTGCCTACCTTCCGTGCCGCCACCCTGGTCGATAGGGTGTCTGGTCCGTGCCGGTGCTGTCGCAACATGGTGCTGTCGCTTTGTCGGAGACGAACTGGGCTGCGGCCACTGAGTGCCAGGACAATCTGCTGGAAATGGTCATCTGTGGCATGTGCCGGACACCCAGAGGACTCGTGGCGTCCCGGAACAAGGCGAAGAGTGCGGACCTTGAGAAGAAGGAGAGTAGCCAACGGGGCACGGCTGGCCCTCGTCTGTTGCCTCCTTTTTGCGTCGACAGCTGCTTCGAGTCGAAAGGCGTCGCGATCTGGAGGCAGCCGACGAGGGAGGCAAGCACCCTCGGACGTGATTTTGGGTGTGGCGTTTGACCGTTTTGCGTCATAACGAGCTCACGAGACTTTGAGTTCGCTGCTCCAAGAAATTGTCAACCGCTCGAGTTCGAACTGTTGCCACGGTTACCTAGGTGCACAAGGCACAAGGCACAGTGCACAGCACACAGCGCACAGCACACAGTGCACCGTACATCGTGCAGTGTGCATCGTGATGCAGTTCCGTTCAATGACGGTTGTGGCGATCCATCTGCTAGTGTCGTGCTGCTCCGTAGAGACTCTCTGCTGCCGTTCTTTACCAGTAATCTAGCCGTTGGCGTCCGCTGCAGGGCAGGTAAACGCTGGACATTCTCCGGCAAACTCTGGCGAGCGGCAGTAGAGACTGGCCTGGATAAGATCAAAGCCACGACACTTCAGCAGCTCCTATTGCTTGATGCAGCTGGCGGGCGCTGGGGCGAAACGCAGAGCCTGCGTGCGTCCAACGGTAATGTGGAAGAACCCAGTAGACTGACCTCGGAAGCAGCTCGCTTCGCGCGGCTGTCGCCTGCACGACTGCGGAGACCTGCGCATGCGCCACTTCCCCGCCGAGATTCTCGCCGCCGCCGCCACAATGCACTGCAGCTGGTATCGCTGCGAAGCGGAGCGGAGACACGGACGCTTGCAAGTCAGCTGCCGAGCCATTTCAGTGGTCGTTCGACCTGCAGCCAAACTAGCCACCGCGGGCGTCTCAAGCTGTAGCAACCTCTGGAGGCTGCGGCTTGCACCACGAATGCCACCTGCTGCATGCAGCACGCGATTGACCACCACCAGCAGCAGCAGCAGCACTCAATCACTCGTGCCAGAGGCTCTGGACGCAAATCACCTTGGTGGCTTCGCTCGAGGTGCACGTTCGCCGAGTCGCAGAGGGATACTTCTGGGTGGTCCAAAGGCCGTTGCGATTGGTCATTATTCGGCCTCCACGGAATCGACCAATCAACGAGCGCGGCGCAAACGACCTTCTTTCAAGCTGAGACGCCTGCTGCAAGCGAAGGAGAGGAAGCGCAGATGGCGACCAAGGTGAGCTGGCCTCTAGGCGCAGCGCCTGCAGACGGCCACAAGCGTGGGGGTGGGAAGCTCGTCTATGCGCATTCCCTCTCTCTCTCTCATGCGTGTGTCTGTGCGTCTATGGCTGCTGCTGCTGCGTAGCCCAAGTGGAAGAAGGTCCTGTACACGCCGCAGCCGTACGAGGATAACTATGTGGACGACACTTTCCTGGAGCAGATGCGGACCAACGGTAAACAACAGCAGCTACGCTTGGTGGGAGGGCATCTCTTCGTCTACTTTGCCTGCGCTTGCCCCGGATAGCTCGAGTGCCCCGGCTAGCTATCTAACGAGGCGCCTGTGCTCCGTGTGAAGCGAACGTGTGCGAACACGACTACGGGGGCATGGTCCGCTCCTCCTCCGCCATCACGCAGCAGATCTGCGCCGTCCTCATCTTCTTTGTACGTGCATTCTCCCACGCATCGCTCCATATCGAGTAAAACGACTTCGTGGCGGCGTAGCTGACGTCTTGTGCGTGCATTTGTATGCGGATGGACGTCTATGGTGCTTCCTTGCAGTCCGTGTTCGAGTTCGTGCGTCAAGACGCGATATCTGCAGCATTCCTGGGCGGGTTGGACGCCTTTCTGGCCGTAGCGGGCTATTCAGTGCTCCGCTTACACCTCGGGGTTCCTCTGCGTACGTTAAGAAGCTGCGAGAGACTCATCTGGGGTCTTGTCACGCATATTTTGATCGATGAGCATTATTCGTGTGTACGTCTACAGACGCGCTGGACACCTTGAGCTCCTGTCTGCTCTTCTGCGCTACGCTGTCGATTTTGTCGCCGGTGCTGCGGACGCTTACCAAGTCGTATGCGGACGATACAATCTGGGCGCTGGCCACCTTCCTGGCGCTGCTGCACCTCATCTCGCATGACTACAGCTACGTCAACTCGGGTATCGGTCGGTAGGTGTCTTTGCTTTGCCTTGTATCTGCTTCGCGGCCACTTCTCTATGCATACAGCGACTACAGTTGAGCAGGAGCGCAATGCACACCCACGGCATCACTCCTAACCAGCTCTATTGCATGTGCACGTGCTGCCACAGGTTTAGTGGTACGGTCTCGCTGAACGCCGCCATCTTCACGGCAGTGCTGCTGGGCTCGCGGCTGCAGTCCAACGAGCACGCCTTCGCGTTCATCCTGCTGGCCATCGAGATCTTCGCCATGTTCCCCATCTTCCAGCGCGAAGTCAAGGTGCGCAAGCCTGCAGTCCATCTGTCACCAGCCAGCCAGCCATGCCTGGCCGTCGAGCGCCTCTCATTCTTACCATGTCTATGCGTTGGCTTGCCTGGGTCAACACCTTGGACCCTCAGCGGCACTCGGAGCGGCTGCATCTGCTCACGGCGGCGGCGCTCTTTGCGCTGTCGACGGCGCTGGCGTGGCAGCTCTCGGGCCTGCTGTGCGTGCTCTCGGCCGCCTTCATCCTCTTCTTGTCTTTCGTGTGCCCGCTCTGGTTCATGCACGTCCAAGAGTACAAAAAGTACGTGGCCCCTGCCATTCCTTCCGCGGATCCCGCTGGCCGCCCGAGCGCATCGCGCGCGTATACAGCCAGCAGCTGGCTGACGCACGCGCTGTCCTCTTGTTCCTTTTCGCGCTTGCTAGCGAGATTCTCGGGCCGTGGGATATCGCGCATATCCAGCCCGAGCTTTAGGCGCCGAGCGCTTCAACCCCCGCCTGGAGGCCACCCATTTCGCCTTTCGGCGGGCCTTTTGCCTCGGAGGACTGGAGCTGCAAGCACGCTAGAACGGGGCGTACCGGTAGAAGTGTACCTTTGGGCGCGAAGCGTCGCCGAGCGGCTCGGCTGTATCCACCCCGCATCCAACAAAAGCGCCCATTTTCGAAAGGAGCAGGTGAGCGCGGGCAAGTGCGCGACGCTGCCGATCTTTTCGCACTGGTGCACTCCGGGGCAGCGGCCCGGACTTGAGGCCTGCCAGGCAGGCAGGCAGGCAGGTAAGGGCCTGGCAATGACAAGGGGAGCCTTCAGCTTGCATTCTGTCGCGCGATGACCTGGTCCATGCCGCGGGCGCTTCCGCGCTCTTTCTTTCGAATGCAGGTGGGCCGGTACCTGCCGTTCCGAAGCGGCAAACGGGGATGGGACGAGGCACGCTCGCTCCTGGTACCACCATACCGGTACGTTGCAGCCATCCGTGGAAAAAGTATCTTTGGTGTGCGCCCGCCCATGGTGAAGGAGCCGCCGCAGCTCGAAAATCGAGATGGTTCTGTTGCCCGGCGGTGCTCGTGCGCATGGAGGCGTGGCGCGGTCGGGGCCCGCTTGCTTGCTGGTCAGGTGGCGGCGGCGGCGGCCTGCCTCTCCCCGCCTGCAAAGACTGCTGCAAGGCAGAACGGCCAGCGCGAATGAGACCGGTCTTCCACCCTCCCTCCCTCCCCCTTCCCTCCCGTCGCCGGCCTGTTTGCCTCGCCCAGCTGAACGGAGCTCGTCGTCCGCCCCTATGGGCGCTGACGCAACATGGACGGAGGCGTCTTTGCTAGGGCGGAGGACTTTCCGGCCAGAAGCCCGGCGAACTGATCTCAGCGCTGCGCTGCGCTGCGTGGCGTGGATGCATGCATGACGTCCTTCACGTGGCCCCCAGCCGCTGCCTGCAAACGGGCGGAACGGAGCCGCTCACGAGTCTCGCGGGCCAGTGCGTCTTGGAGCACCATTCACCCGCGCCGCGCCCCTTCGCGGCAAGCAGCTCAAAAGGAGCTCGAAGCCAGACTCCGTCCTCGCAATGGCGCTTTTGCAGCCCCGCCCGCCGTGCTGCTGACCTGCTGGTCTGGCCTTATCGCCACTGTAGCTGGCCTTCATGCGCGCCCGGCGGCCCCATTAGCGCCGCCGGCTTGGGCCTTGGTCGTGCCCCGGAACAAAAACGCCGCTCACGACGATGATGGGGGCGAAATCACTCGGCGGAAAAGCAGGAAAAAACCGTTTCACCCGCTGGAGCGAGCGGACACGTTGAAGTGGCGGAGATGGACCGCTGGGCGCCGCGCGCCCGTTCCGCGCCCGATGACTGGCAAAGAGCCGCCCAGCAGCAGCAGCAGCAACATGCGACTGCCCTTTCAACGGCATTGCTCGGGCGTCTCGCCTGGGAGCGATGCGGCCGCTATCCCCTCGCTGGAAGTGCCGGCTGGCGGAGCTCGCCCCTCGATTTGGGGGAAGTCAACGTTGAAGTGGAGAGCCCGGCTGTGCAACCCCGCGCCCTGCCTGCCCGCCTGCCTGCCTGCCTGCCTGCCTGCACGGAGATCGGCCGGCAGCCTGGCGCGAGTCAACGTCAGCCCCGAGCCCTGATTTCTCTCTTTTGTGCTTGGGTTGCCGTTTCGCGGGCGCGCTGCTCCTCCCCCCGGGTTTTGAAACGGAATCTTCTACGAAATCGCCCCGGCCCGTGCCCCTCTCCAAGACCAAACACGCGGCAGACGGGGCGGCCTCGAGACACTAAAAATTCGCCTTCAATGAGTGCTGGCCCAGCGTTGCTGCAGCCACAAATTGCCGCGCCAAGAGCCCACGCTGTGCGCTGCGCGCTGCGCGCTGGGGCGGCGGCGGCGGCATGACGACATCGTCTTGCACGGAGGCCCTTTTACTGCCTGGGAGCCCCTGCGCCTCGCTTGCATGGGTGCATTCGCCGGCATTGTGCGCTCGTGCTCGCTCGCTTCTCACGCGCGGACTCCCACCGTCCGACGCCCGGGCGGGGCCGCTAGGCTGCTAAAATGCCGCGAAGCATTCATCTAACCAAGAGGGCGTCGATCAAACACGTGCTGACCTCTGACGCGCGCTCTGTGGCGGGTTGCGTAGTGAAACTGTCCTGCCATCGGGCGCTTTCTTTGTGAATCTCAGTATGCGGCGGCGGCGGCGGTGGCTTCTTCCCGTTTGAAGCTGCCGCCGTCGCCGCCCCGCCCCAGTCCGCCGCCGCCGCCGCCGTCGCTGGCGAAGGCCTGGCGGAGGTTGCTCCGCTCTATTCTACGGGAGCGCCATATGCCGGTCCGACAAGATGCAAGCAGCCACACACACAGCAAGCAGGCCAGTAACCCACCGCTTTATGAAGGCGTGCTCCATCCCCCCCTTCCATCAACTCACTTGGGCTTTGTATGGTCGCGGCAACGTGGAAGAACTGCCTAGACCCGCCCGCCTCCGTCGCATACGGCCCGGGCGGGGCGACAGCTTCGGCGGCTGGCTTGTCGCGCGCTCATTGGCACAAAAGGCGGCCCCCCGCGCGCCCATTGGCTGCACGCCCCCTGTATCGTAACCCGGTCCTTTTCTGCGCGTGCCAGCCCCACCCCACCCCGCCGCGTCCCTCGCCCCACTTCCACGTCGTCTTCCACCTCCTCCATACTGGGCCGCAGTCAACACGACGCACTTACCTGGCCATCCACGGTACCGCACGGCTGCCAGTGGGGGGCCGCCCTGGCAGAAAAAAGGAAAGATTGGGCTGGCGGCGGCAGGCGGCCATTTGCACTTTTGCCTGCGAGCGAGCAAGGAGTCTCCGTCCGCCCGCCTGCACGCCCGCCCGCCCGCCCTCCCGCCCGCGCGCCCCGCCTTCTTCCTCCCCCTCTCGAGCCGCATTACGCCGCCCGCCCGCTTGTAGCTGTCGCTGCAGCGTGTATCTGTGTGTCTGTGTCAAGATCCCCGTGCGAGCGCGCTAGCTGGCTCGGATCGTGCTGTCTCGTCGCCTTTCCCCGTGCTTCTCTCCACCGCCACCGGGTGGATCTTTTGTGTCGGGCTACCAACACTCCGCGTCATCCCCTCGCGCGCCTCGGCCCAAGCCAAGCCCGTGCTTCTAGAACAAACGAAGGCGCTCTGCACCCTGGCCCGCCTCCGGAGCTGCGCTGAACCTGCCACAATGGCCACCGCCGTGCTCAAGAGCCGCCACCACCCCAAGCTGCTGTCGCTGCAGCACGTGGAGAGTCTGAGCGACGACTGCTGCTCCGTGTCCGCGCCCATGACGCCGCTCGCGGGTGACGTCGGTCTGCTCTCCGCCACGGTGTCTCCGCGCGACCCGGCGATGAAGCTGGCCGCGGCCGCCCAACCCATGAACAAGAAGGCCTCGTCGGCTGGTGGGTCCAGCGGCTTCGCCAGCCACCGCCTGAATATCCGTGACTCGTCGGCGGCGTCGTCGTCGGCGTCGGCGTCGAGCGACGAGGCCTCTTCCGAGGCGGAAGAGGACGAAGAAGAGGAGGCTGCCGTGCAGGAGCCCGCGTCCAAGCCCGTGAAGGGCAACACCGGACGCTGGACCGAAGCGGAGCACAAGCTCTTCCTGCAGGGCCTCGAGACGTTCCCGTACCGTGCGTGGAAGAAGATCGCCACGCTCATCAAGACGCGCACAGTGGTGCAGATCCGCACGCACGCGCAGAAGTACTACCAGAAGCTGGAGAAGGAGGAAGCGCGCATGAAGGAGCGCGAGCAGCAGCTTGCGCAGCACCAGGAGCGTCCTTCCTCTTCTCGGCGCGAGGCCGTGGAGTCGGTGGTCACTCCCACGTCGTCGCCGAGCCCGCAGAAGAAGAAGCATCTGATGCGGAAACGCAAGTCGTCCACGATGCTGGACCTGGACACCGAGTCGGACGCCAGCGACGCCTCTATGCCTATGCCCAGTCTGCCCAAGCGGATGGCGCGCGAGAAGAAGTTCGCAGCGCACATGTCTCCGAAGCAGAAGATGGCGGCCGTGTCGTCTTCGAGCGCCAAGATGTTCTTCGGCAGCCAGTTCAGCAGCCCGGAGTTCTCTGCGTCGGCGTCGCCGGAGCTGCACGCGCGTCTGTCATCGCCCTTCAGCCGGGGCAACAAGATGGCGGCGCAGCAGCAGCACATCCAGCAGGTGCAGCCGCAGCAGCACACGCTCCCGCTGGACTTTGTGGACTCGGCCACCGAGTCCATGATCCTGGACTTTGCTGACGATAAGTCGATGGGTGAGTACGCGTTCTCGCTGGACGGCAGCTGCATGGACCAGGGCATGTCGTCCATCGACAACGATGACTTGCTGCAGCTTACGGAGGAGGAGATGGATTGGTTCACGACCACCAGCGGCGACCAGGAGAGTGTGAAGACGGAGGCCACGCCCATGGAAGCCTCCGCGTCCGCCACGGCTAGCGCCAGCTGCCTCAAGACGGAGGAGGAGGCGGCGCCCCTGTCGCTGGACCGATTCCACTTCCCGGACGTGGACGCCGACGAGCTGGTGCGTCTCGAGGAGGCCACGGGCGTCGACGGGTCCATGACCGGTCTGCTGTCCAGCACGTCGTCGCCGTCGATCGCTGACTCGGTCTACGGCCCGGAGCTGTGTTTCGGCGGCGAGGAGGACGAGGACTTTGTGCTGGACCCGGAGAAGTTCCTGTCGAGCTACTTCAGCCCTGCCGACGCGTCGTTGTCTTCCTGAGCGACAGATCTGCTGGTCTCTGGCGCTGCAAGTGCTGCAGCTCCGCCTTCTTCCTCGTCTGGGTCTGCTCCCATCCGCATGACCTCCTCGACCTTTTTCTTTTTTTTTTGAGATCCCATTCACCAACACCCCAGCCTACCCACCCAGAGCGCACGTGCACTTGTGTATGCGGCGCTCATGTGCGCTCCAGCATCTCGAGCTGGCTGCGAGCACCTCGTATCATAATTATTATCAACCAAAAAAGTTTCCCCACCTCAACTCTGTCTCCCTCGCGCGCTTCTTCTCGTTGGTCTTGCTTGCTACATGGAGGTTGCTACGCTGCCCAGCTCAAAGAGCAGTACGCTCCGGTCGTGATGCACTACGGCCAGCTTGACGCCCACCACTGCCGTGTCTTCCGCGTCACTGGCGCGAGCTTCACTACGCTCGATGGCTTGACGCAGCACGCGCGGCCGCGGAGGGACGTCACCGTAGCGACTCACGATCACGCGGAAGGCCAGCGCCAGTCGTTTGCTCTTCCGCGCCTTGGGCTTGGACTGCGACGCCATGGGCTCCTCCATGCGCGTCACTACGGTCTTCCACACGTCGAAGGCCACGTGGCAGATGTCCCCGCCCGCAAAATGCTGCGGCTCGCGCCGTCGGTAGCGCTCTGTACCGGGCTCTATCAGCTCCAGACAGCGCCGCGGATGCAGCTTCTGGTCCTTGAGGAAGCTGTAGACTTCGAGGCATGCGAGCGACGCGTGCGTGTGCGTTGCCAGCATGGAGGCGAAAGCTGCAATGGACAACGGTGACAGCGTTGCGGGCTCCTTGGCGCGATGGAGTGGGAGCATGAGGTAGACGGCCAGCGCTCCGCGTTGTAGTAGGTAGTAGGCTTCCTCTGGATAGAGCGACAGCCCTGTGAAGCGGCCTGTGCGCATTAGCACGGCTTCTTGCTCGACTGGTCGTGGAGCAGGGCTGCTGGTTGCTGGCGCGGGCGAGTCGCTCCTGGACGCCGCAGGAGGCGCCCGCCGCTGCCGCTGCCGCTGCCGCTGCCGCTTGACAGTGCTGGTGCCCATGTTGAAGAGCAGACGGCCACGCTGCCGTGTGACGTGAGTGAGCCCCGTGGCCGGCTCATACTCGCCCACGGAGACGTCCTTCCCGTGCGCTTGACCGCCAGTGCCCACGTGCTGCTTGGCCATGCTGCTGCCAAGTGTGCGTGGCGACAGATACGTGTATACTCCTCCGGTTGAGGCCGGATAGATAGATGGCTTGAAGGAGTGCTATACGCTGGCTTTGCCCATGCTCGTGAAGCCTGCCCGGCCCGATCGCACAAGCTGGCGCGAGGTGGCGGTGCGAACGCTGCGCCATGACACACCGCCTCGATACATCCCTAAGTTACCATGAGATACCCAAGTACCGTCCTGGCCCTAGTGGACATACCGTTTGCTGTTCTAGGTCGATGTGTGTGAGCAAGCTAACACACACCTGACACCGCGGAGTAGGCGTCTCCGGGCCCCCGGACTCCAGGAGCCCGAGTGAGCATGTGCTCGTTCTTGAGGTAGATGTTGCGCGCGGCGTTCACGTCGCGGTCAAGCGTCAGGCTGCAGTGCGAGCACGAAAAGACCTTCTCGCTGGTGATGCTGCGGTTGAGTCTCCCGCAGCACGAGCAGGCCTTCGTCGTGTAGTGCTCTCCACACTCGATCACCCTTCCTCCAGCACGGCCCATCTTGTACG
>JAADYK010000045.1:0-49301 GCA_023338225.1 Halophytophthora batemanensis
ACTCTTCGCACTGGCACCACGACTTGTCCTTGATCCGCCTGGAGCGAGCGGAGCACTTGTGGTCTTGCGCCGTCGGGATCCATGTCTCCCTTGCGCGCTGGTCGACCGACTGCTCCCACCACACTGGTGGATCCCCCATGTAGAGAAGAGCTAGGGAAATGAGCGAGGGTGTGGGGCGAGGAGGTCTTGTCGCGTGCTTGGGTGTGGAGGCGCAGGAATAGGTCGGCAGTAGCTCGCAGAACGGGGAATGAATGGGCAAGAAGCTCGCAACGCCGCAACTCGGGGCTTCTTTGGTGGCAACTCGTGGGAACTCAGTGGTAGATTGGGAACACCCGAGCGGTTTCTTGGCCATGGCTGCTGGTGGCCCAGGCAGAGGCAAAGGCAAAGGCGCCCTCCGCTTCCAGGCCGCGCAGATGGAGGGTGTGCAGCCGTGTGTGCCCGGCCTCGTGCCTGCGGCGTACACAGGGAGCTGCGCTTCAACTTGTCGAGAGAGAGAGAGGAAGGGATAAGGTCGCGGCTGGTCATCCTCCAGCTCCTGCCGCTGATAAGAGCCGAGCGCGGCCCCACCGCGCAATCCTCTTCACCTCTGCTTGGCGCACCGCGGAGACAACTCTGCTGCCACGTGTGCGTGGGCCAGAGCTGCCTCGGACCTGGATATCACCACACCGCGATGTAGAGGCGTCGCCGTTTGACAAGCATGATCGGCCAGGATCCGCGCGTCAGACGGCTGGAGGACTCCACCGAGTCGCATGGCTGCGCTTAGCTGATCGCACCTCCCAGGCCTCCATCTCATTATCGAGTTGGCTCGCCGTTCAAGAACTCCCCGGGTCTCCATCCCTCCAGCTCATTCTCGCTTTGCCTCTGCCCTTCAAAAGGATCTTCTCCTGCTTTGCTGCGTCCAGACCCATGGCCGCGTCACTAGCCGACGCTTGTGCTGCAGTGCACCCCAGCTTCACCTACAAGGCCGTCAGCGAGCCGCTGCACGTTCGAACGCCTCAAACACCAGCTCCAGACGCACATGGCTCCATCAACTGGCCAGATATCAGCCCCGCGGTGGCCAAGCGAACTGTCCTGGGGTCAAAGCGTCAAGTAGAGCCACCTCTCAACGTGACTGCACGGACGCCGTACGCGTCTGCAGCAGTCTCCGCCGCACTACTACCGTCCATCCAACCGCGTGAACCGAGCGCCGAGCGCTCTCCACGCCGCAAGACTTCTCCGGTCACAGCCACAGCCACAGCGCGTACACACGAATTAGCTGCTCGCCTGGCGCTACTGCTGCACGCACGAGAGTGCTGTCGAGCTCGTCGCGGGTGTCAAGTGGCGAGCTGTGGCGTGGCGAGAGGCGTCCTGGACCACTGCCAAGAATGTTTCGAGCCTGTGGGCCGCTGCCACGTCTCCTGTGCGCAGGCCAAGCACCTACTGCGTCACTTCCGCGTGTGTCGGGCCCATGGCTTCCCATCCACTTGCCAACTCTGCCGTGTGCTGCACGTCGAGTTCCCGTGGGCGTTGGAGCACGCCGAGTCTCTGGCGCCTCTTCCTCTACGACCACAGCAGTATGGATGTCCTTTTCCCCAGCAGATAGCAGAAGACACGGCTGGAGACCCTGTGGCTTGGCGGACGAAGCGACAACGATCAGAGTAGGTGCCACCAGTACTCAAATGCTATATGAAGAGAACACATTCACGCTTGCACAATACCATCATGTCCACTTGACGGAGTTCGCCCCAGTATTGGCTTAGTTCTTTGGGTCGTAACTAGATGAGCATGTCATCATCTTCCTCCTCCGCGCCGTTGGTTACCGTCGTAAGACCCTGAGCGCGGTACAAGTCGGCGATCTGAACGTCACAAATCAAAAGAGCGTCAGATCACGAGAACCAGAGCCATTCCAGCATAACTCAACGACACCTCGACGTACCTGGGATGACGTAGTGGCTTGGGCCGGGTCCTTGTCCTCGCGGATGCGTAAGAAACGCGGGAAGCGCAGCGAGATGCCTTTGTCCTTGGCCACGAGTCCCATGGCCGCCGTGTACTTGGGCGAAATGGACAGATCCGCGCCCAGGATCTCCCACACCGTGGACGCCTCGAACCACACGTCTGGCTTGATGCCTTCACCGATGGCGTAATCGCTCGGGGGCTTGCTCACCACCTTCTCCTTGAGCTGCTCGTGGAACTGCTTGAGTACTTCGTCCGACAAGCCTGTGCCCAACTTGGTGATGGGCTGGAACATCTCCGTGTCTGGGTCGTAGCACGCCAGCAGATAAGCGCCATACACACCCGTGCGCTTGCCACGGCCGTGGAAGGCCCCGATAGGAACCAAGTCCGTGGAATCGCCAATACCGTCCAGATAGTCCTTCTTGAGTTTGAGCCATTTGTGCGACCGGTTGGCCGGCTCGTATGTGGCCTCCTGGGTCAATGTCTTCACCATCAACCCCTCGCAGTTCTCACGGACAGCTTCTTCCAGGAAGGTACGTACAGTAGCCACTGCTTCTTCCATCTGCTCGGCATCGTCCTTGACCTCGACGCCTTCAGTCACGTCTAGCGATGAAGCGAACTCGAAGTGACCGGGACTCACCTCGAACATGTCCCGCAGCAGCTCCCGGCGCTTGGCTAGAGGCTCACCAAGGTAGGACTCGCCGTTCAAGGAGAGCAAGTCGAAGGCGTAGATGCACACGGGCACTTTGATGTCCTCCACCTTGACGTTCTGTCGTAGCATACACGCACAAACCCGCACAATCGCGTACGACGTCAACACCGAGCATCCTACTGTAGTACAAGGCTAAAGAGCTCTACGATAAGAACACGTACCTTGCGAGAGCGCGTGCTGAGCACCTGGAAAGGCAGTCGTTTGTTGCTCGCCCGATCCACCGCCACGACCTCCGCGTCCACAATGCAGCTCTTGACCACGCTCTTCTTCTTGGCGGCCTCCAAGATGGCCAGCTTGACGTCCGGGAACCGCTCCGTCGAGTTCTCGAAGTTGCGTGAAAAGATGGCGATCTCTCCGTCGGGTAAGATGTGGATCTGCGCGCGCTCACCGTCGTACTTGTACTCGCAGGTGAAGGGTTTACCCTCGAAGCGGTCGAACACCATCGCGTAAGCCTTTGTCGGTCGCGCCAGCATGGGCGACACGGGTGTTCCGGGTGTCAGCACACACTTGGCTGCCACCTTGGCAAAGTCCTTGGCGCGCAGCAGCGGTGCTGTGGACACTTCTTTCTGTACATCCTGGAAGGCCGCGACCAGGGCATTGTAGCTCGGACACTCGGCAAAGGCCTTCTTGACCCAGGCAAGCGCCTCCTGCTGCTTCTCCTTGTCCTTCTGCTCCTTCTCCGTCATGAAGGCATACGTGAGGCCGATGAGGATGGATTTCTCGGCAAGGCCAATGCGTAGTTTGCCCTGCAAGCCGCGGATAATGTACTTGGCGCCTTCTGCGCCTTCGGAACCCTTGCTTTGAGTCTTTTTGTCCTTCTCGCACTTGACCAGCAAGCCTTTAATGATGGAGCACTTTTGCTGCTGCGAGTTGTTGCCCGTCATCTTGGCGATCTTGACGAATTGGTCGTACACATGCTGCACGCTGAGCGGATTGGGCTTCGCCGCGGGTTTCACGGCCGCGAAGGATAGCGTATGCTGCTTGGAGCGTGCGTTCTGCGCTACCTTGCCCAGGTCGCCTTCTTTGTGGTACATCTCCTTGATGAACTTGAGGTTTGTGCCTGTAGCCTCGCCGATAGCCTTCATGAGGATAGCATCGCCGATACCGATCTTGAGATTCTCGAACGGCGGCGCCAAGTCCACACACACGCAGAGGTAGATGCAAGCCAGCAGATCATCAGGCGCGCGCCGGATCACATCGCGGAAGAAGTTGAGGAGCAGATCCTGGATCACCAGGCGCCCAGAAACCTCCTCGATCTTGGAGAACAGCTTGGCCAACTCCACGTACGGCGTCACACGCGGTTCGTCGCTGTTTTCGTCGTCTGGCTGGGCGCTCTCCTTCTCCGCGGTGGTCTGTTTCTTGGTCTTGGCTTCGTTATCCATTGACGCCTTCTTCTCTTTAGCAGGCGTCTTTGTCTTGCTGGGCTGCTTGGTGAAGAAACCGGTCACAGGCTTCAATTTCTTGGGCGAGCGTGAAGTCTTGACTGGAGTCGCAGCGATTCCTGCCTTCTCCTCCTCTTCTTCCTTTGCATCCTGGTCGCCGTTGGTCGCTTCCTTCTCTGCCTCTTCGATCTTGCTTTCCTGTACTTCTTCTTTCTTGTCTTTCTTTCCGTTCTTCTTTGAGGCAGAAGGCGAGGGCGAAGGTTTCTCTTTCTGCTTCTTCTGGGGTGTCTTGGGTTCTTCAGAGGGCGAGAATGGCGACGTCATGTCGATCACATGGCCCTCTCCGCCAGGGGCTGCATCCACAGAAGTCTTGGTCGACTTTGACAGCGTAAACGGGAGATCCAAGTCGCTCTCCGAGTCCTCGTCGTCTGCTACCACACGCTGGCGGAGACGTCTGCGACCGGCTGCAGGATATCACGACGCATTCCGCACATTAGATCAGAAAGGTCTCTAGCTGGAGCACGCGGGCTGCTGCAACAACGCCACTTACGCTTGGCTTTGGCTTTGGGTTTGGCAGGGGAAAGGTCCTTCTCTTTCTCGTCCTCTGCGGCTTCCATGGCTACGTCCTCTGGCTCCTCCTCGTCTCGTTTCACCTCGACAGCAGCTCCCTCCGCTTGCTCTGTCTGCTCCTCGTCGGTCGCGTCCTCCACCTTTGTAGCCTTCTTAGTAGACTTGCCCGCACTCTTTGCTGGGTTTGCGGACGTTTTAGGCTTCTTCTGAGGCTTTGCAGGCGACTCGGCAGGCTTTTCCGCTGCATCTTCCGCAGGTTTCCGCTTCTTGGCCGGTGGCGTGGTCGCACCTGCGCCAAAGAAGGACCTGTGGTGTCACACAAAGTGCTCTTATCAGTACAAACGCGAGCATGGGTAGCACAGCGCCATACAATAGCGACGTACATGATGGACCGCTGCTGGGTCGCTGCGCTCCAAAGGGCCAACCGACAAGCACGGACGGAGAGGTTGATGTCAG
This sequence comes from Halophytophthora batemanensis, assembly GCA_023338225.1. Taxonomy (NCBI): domain Eukaryota; phylum Oomycota; class Peronosporomycetes; order Peronosporales; family Peronosporaceae; genus Halophytophthora; species Halophytophthora batemanensis. The sequence goes on from JAADYK010000045.1 coordinate 5,053, forward strand.
GGCTCGGCTTCTTTCCTCTTGCTTGCGTTACACAGAGAGGACGAACACCACGCCTTCAGGAGCGTAGGACGACGGCTGCCTGCGCACGAACCTTTCTTCGCCATGGTCAGCAGGCTCTTGCGGCGTGTGCCTCGTCCAAGTCGCGCGCCTTCCTTCCTTCCTGCAGCCACCCGAGCGCAATGCGGACTCCAGCTCCTTTGGTAATTTGTCACTTGGCGCCAAAAGGCGTACCCCCATATGCACAGCGTACCCCCCCCTATTTTGACTCCCAACCACTGCAATCTGTGTGTGGGAAGGGGGTACGCGAGCTCTGATATTGACTACCGCGGAGTCAATACTTGGCGTCTTCTCGCGCCAAAAACGGCTCGGACGGGGTACACCACCAAGGCTCAGCCTCATCATCCGTAGCAGCGGCGAATATGGGACGCAAGCTGCTAGCGCTGGTGCCGGCGGCGCTGCCGGCTGCCACGAACCTGGAGCGCTTCCATGCTGATGCCACGGACCAACCACTGCTGACGGTGGTCACGTGGTCCACCCCCGCACCCACCAGCAGCAACAAGATGCAGATGCGCACACGCCAACTAGCACTGGACGCATCCAAGAGCAAGCTGCTCGAGCTGCAGCGTTTGCAGGCGCCTGAAGGCGCGCGAAGCTGGTTCGTGGGGAACGACGTGGTGCAGGACGGCGGCGTGACGGTCTTCTCGCCCATGGAGCCGTTATTCGTGCTGCTGGGCGCTGCGTGGCCGAAACGCACACGCTTCTCCTCGGTCGACGACCTGCTCACCGAGAGCGGCAACTCCTGGCTTCTGGAGCTTCAGTCGCTTACATCCGACCGCGTCGAGCTGCTGTGCGACGTGCAACCCACTGGCGGGGACGAGACGCTGCCAAATATGTACGTCAAGGCCAGTGAGTCCAAGATTCGCGTGTGGCTGCGCCGCAAGGTGGAGCGGACGGCTGTCGTGTTGGCTCAACAAGCCGCCGCCGCCGCTGCCAAAGCTGCTGGCTCCGGCGCATTCGACTCGCACGTGCATCTACCCGGCGAGAAGTCGCCGAGGCCTGCTTCCGCGCCCGCCAGCGTTCCAGATGCGGCTTGTCATCACCGCGAAGCTATCGACGTGCTCAGTAACTACTTGCCTTCGGAATGGGTTGCGCTGCTGTGCAAGGAGTTCCAGGTGGCCAAGGACAAACCCAAGGCCGTCACTAGCGCCAAGTCGACGGGCAGCAGTCCACTCGAGTCTTTCCGGCGCTTTGACCGTCGCCAGCAGCCAGTGGAGGGCAAGAGCAAGCGCCCGACACCTGCAAGTGCGGGCAGCGCCAAGAAGAAGAGCAAGCTGGCTAATGTGGACCGCTCGGGCATGAAGTCGCTCACGTCCTTCTTTGGCAAGAAGTAGGTCGTGCCAGCAGCAGCACCAATGCCAACGCCAGTGCACAGCAGCAGCTAAAGCGAATATATAGAGGTCAGGTTGTCTCCCGTCGTCTTCCCAGCCTTCCGCATGTAATCCAGAACTGCCGTCTGCTGTCTGCTGTCTGCTGTCGAGCTTATCTCCGAGCCGTGGAGCCTTCTACGCTCACGCGGTGTACAGCCACAAAGTCGCTCCAGCCTGAGAGCAGTTTGAACTTGATGAAGGCCGCGTCCGCCGGCTTGACGCTCTCGCTCTCCACTTGCAGCTCGCCGTCATTTTCACTCAACTCTGCACAAATAGGTGTCACAAGCGTCAGTATGGAACCACGACAGCGAACCACGACGCCAAGGCGGAGAGAGCGAAGACGTACTGGTCTCGTAAAGCGGCTCCCATTTCGTGGGTGTCGGGCCACTACAGGCTTCCACAGACATCTGCTTCACATTCCGCGTCCACATCTTGATACGCGAGACGGACGCCGTTGTAGCTAACTGCACCACAATCTCCTGCGGGAAGCCGCCGGTAGTCACCCACTTGGACGTCTGCTCACTGCTCGGACATCGTACAGAGCCCCAAGTCAACTGCATGCTTCCAGCCCACAGCGCAGTGTAGACACCACAAGAGCATGGAGACGTACCCGTCCAGGATGTTCGTCGGAGGGAAATTCGGGTCAAAAGAGGTCACAGCCGTCACTTGCGCACCTTCCTCGTCCAGAGCCAGCTCCATGGTCGCCGCTAGTCGCTCCAGAATCTTCCCTGCGTTCCTGCTCTCTTGTCTCGAAGTGAACCCCCTGCTGCTGCTCGCTGCTCAATACCTCCCAGGCTTTACTTAGACCCCACCAAATACGCAACCAACGCCCATTATAGCAGCTTCCGTCCGTCAACAGCATCTCCAAGCCCAACGCTGGCTCCTCTCTCGGTTCCTGTTGACCCATTGGTCTCTCTGACTCACACGGCTTGCACCTGCGGAGTCTCGTGTTGCTGATCGTCTGCCGTCTCAGCTGTCGTCGTCTTGGCCTTCCGTGCCGCCTGAGATAGCAGCGCCTGGGACGCCGCCGCCACGGCTGAGGTGGGCATTGTAGATTTGGACTGCTCCGTCCCGCTGGTCATGACTGGAAAGGCTCGAGACGTCGACGCGCTTCGCATGCTTCTGCTGCTTGAACCGGGAGGATTCCCCCGGCACGACAGCTTTGAGCCATGCGGGGATTCAAGCGCTTCCTTGTACAGCTGCTCAAAGCCAGAAGAGAGGTGCTCCGCCGCACGAGTGATACCTGAGCCATCGTCGTTGAAGAGTTTGCAGTTGGACCATATGAGGCGCACGTCGTCTGCAAAACGCGCTGTGTTGAGCTCCTTAACGCCAACCACCGACGTAGGCATGACATAGTCGCCGTGTCGAAGCTTCCGCTCGATGGTCGATAAGTCCATGGGCTGCTCCACCACGCGAGTGTAGAGCGGCACGTTCTCCACGGGCGTCAGGAACGGCTTGGCGAACGGGTGCGACCGGAGACACGTCACGATCTTCAGGCACTTGTCCAGCATGCTCTGTTGCGCTGCCACCGCGTTCGAATACACCTGGAAACGCGTCGGCTTCTTGCACTCTGCACACTGCCAATCGCCCTTGGGCAGATCGCTCTCTACCATGTGCAGACACGCCAGGTGGAAGGAGCGAGGACACACGTCACAGCACACCAAGTCGCCGGCGCCCAAACACACCTCGCAGTAGTCCAGATTCGTGTCCAGCTCACTGTCCGAGTCATCTTCCTCCGGCTCTTCGTTCTGCGCTTGTTCACTAGCGCCCTTTGCCTTTGCTTTTGCCTTGACCTTGGCTTTAGCTTTGGCTTGCTGCGACGATGGTGACGGCTTCCGTCCTCGTGGACTCTTCCTCTCCGAACGCGCGCTAGCAGCGGCAGCGCTGGTCTCAGCTCCGCTGCTGCCCCGGCGCCCTGTTTTGCCACCTTTCTTCCCTCCTTTAGATCCCAGCTCGTTGTCCTTTCTGGGATACTTCCTGGGCCGGCCTGGACCGCGTTTGACGACGATGGGCTTGTTTGATGACTCCTCCTGCTGCTGTTGCTGCTCTTTGTCGTTGCCGTTTGACACTCCGTCTGTCTTGGACGAGGCCGCCGCCGAGCTGGAGCCACGCCTTCCTGGGCCGTTCGCCAGTTCCCGATCCTCCGCTTTTCGTTTCTGAGTCAGCACCGAGGCTGGTCCATCCACACCCGCTGTCGGATCTCTATACGCTGGTATCGTCCTTCTTCCTCCATTCGCTTGGCCCTGCTGACGTCCGTCCACGAGATGGGACGAAGTTGGCGCTCCTGGTTGGTACTCAGATGCACCTGCTGTCTGGGCGTTTGCATGCCCAGGCCTATCACCATTGCTACTACCACCAGTTTGCAGGTCATAATGTGCCGGAAGCTTCTGTGGGTTGGCTGCTGCTGGTCGACCTCGTCCGTTTGGTTGTTCCGGCGGCTCCCGTATCGGTTCTGACGTCCCAGTCGGCGTGCTCTCTTGGTTCAGCGAATTCAACAGCCGGACCAGCGATTTCTCTGACTCAGCGCAGTTCATGACATGCGCAGCAGATGGAGAATCGACCACGCCAAGCACCTCCCCAGATCTGGGCGGCCCTGTAGCTCTAGCGGCCGCCGCGCGGGTTGCCATCCCCATGGGACGAGCTGCTTGAGCTCCAGCCGCTACAACAGACAGCAGTGCGTTAGACACCTCCTTGGCCGCGCGTTTGGGCGGCCGGCCGAGCTGTGATGGCCCCGATTTCTGTTGGGCCTGCAGACTTGGCAGGCACACGCCACTGGGGCCCACAGTGTGCCCATTCCGTCCCGCGTCGCCAGTGAAGGACTCTGCAAAGCCCGTAGATTGCTGCTGCCGTTGCTGTTCTGACCCACGCCGATCTCTCGGCTCCCAGATCTCCGGGTTCTCCACCCCACGGTGAGCTGAAGCTAGACCTGGAGCCTTCGCTGACGTTAAACCAGGCGGGTATTGAGTCCCTCCCCGACTATTACTACTGAGACGGCCGTTGCTTCCATCGCTATACGTCGTCTTCCCCCCATTGGCCTTGCTCTGCTGATCACCAGAAGTTTCAGAAGCTTGCAGTTGATCTGTGAGCCAGCGACGGTAGCGCGTCAGCTCGTGGCGCTTCTCCAGCGTGCAGATGGAGCAGGGGCACGAACGCGTACACACCATACAGCGCAGCGTGTGGCAGTTCGCTGTAGGTCGGTTTCTGCCGGCAAATAGGTCCTCCAGACGCACACCATACGTGCTACGGAGATGTTCCCGACAGAGCGAATGGCTGCCATTGGCATGCGGACAAAAGTTCACCACAGGCACGTAGTGACTCTCGCTCACACCGCAGAGATGGCACAGACCCTTGGCCACGAAACAGCAATCCTGCTCTGGTACCAGCTGCTCCATAGCCATTGCGAAGGTCTCGTTTAGCGTCGCATCGTCCAGTGCAATCTGCTCTTGAAGCGGTTGAGTCGTTCCAGGGATCACAGCGTCCACGGACTTGACTTCTTCTTGCTGCCCGGTTGTGATGTACCCGCAGGGCTTGGCGTCAGCTGTCAAGTCAAGTGTGAAGGGTGTCTGATACTGCTGGTATGCTGGAGGCGGAGGCACTGTTAGCTGGGCCGGATGTGCCGTGCTATTGAGCTCCCAGGCAGCAGCCGCAGGTCCAGACGGAACTCCAGTCGCCACCTTCCACTCGGTGGTGGGTCGATTAGAGCCGCTGATGGCCACACGCGGAGCCACAGGCGCCGTGAAGGACACGCGCGCGCCCGAACCAGAAGAAGACGCCACCGTCCCAGCCGACTCGCTCGCCTTGGTCTTGCTCATGATGGCGTCCAGCCACACTTCGTTGGGCGGCGGCGTCATCCGCTGCCGCTTCTATCAGAGCCCGCACAGTCACACAAAGGACGCAGCCACACCGCACGCATTCATATCCACACGCCGAGCACTCGTGAGCTTCCCTGCGCGCAGTCAACGCCAAGATAGCAGTCACTGCGACCAGCGTCGCCGCGTCTGGCGCTCTTGAGGCTCATACTGCGCCCGCTACACGCACCTTTTCGCCCCTCTCGCGCGCGGGCCCTCGGTACATTCCGCGCCGACTGCTGTGTGCGTGGGCCGCCCGCGTGTGGCTGCTTAGCGTCCGCTTGCGCCGCCCCCGCCCTTACTTCTGCCCCTCCGCCCGCTTCCTCTCTTTCTCTCGAGGCTGTGGAAAAAAGTGGCTGAGAGAGTGGCGGGAACTTCTGGATGGAGCACCAAACCTGCTGAACTGCATGCAATTCTCTATCCGTCCAGCGAAATACGTCCCGTTTGAGGGGATATGGGCAGTTGAGCTTGAACGAAGACGACATGGCATGAATTCGCAAGGGCCATATGCCGGGCAGAGGCAATACCATTCTTCCATATGCAGTCATAGAGGGTCGTGTCCTGGAAGGTGCTGTTCTGAAACCAGTCGAAGTCGAGTTCAAGAGCATCCGACTTGCGAGGACGGCGAGTTCGGCGAGATGGTGCAGCAAATGGTAGCCGCTCGCGCGAGGTTTGACCTCCCTGTTCCTTCTGAGTTCGACTTTGTGGCGATGGAGAGAACCTTCCTTGTTCACTGAGTTCGTGTGCTCGCCACGCCACCGAACGTCGGTCGTCCGACCGTCTCAGGCCGTCCTAGGACTCCTGTTAGGATTCCTGTGTGGCGCCACCTTCCCGGCGACCCGAAGGCGCTGCACCAGTCGGCGACAAGGTGCTGGTACTGCTTGCACGAGGTGCAATGCAACCGCCTTCCGAAGGTGACTGCATGGCACCTTGTTCGCGAGTGCGCTCAGTTCTCTCGTCTAGTGACTGAGACACCACTGAGTTTCTGGCCTTTATGGGTTCGTGATGTCTAAACAGTGCTGTTTGACTTGTGTCTCTGGCGCCTGCTTGCCTCTTCTTTCAACGTGAACTTGCATTCTGCTCGGTGCTACTTCCAGCTCTTCAGTATGCTCGTTAACACGTCGCGTACGCTCCAACCCTACTTTGCTCGGACGCACAGCAAGAAATCGGGGATGCTGCAGCACCTCTCCGTGGACTCTCCAAGTCGCGTGCTCAACAGAACGTATCCGTGCAAGCAGTGCACGGAAATCTCGCCCCAGAGTTGCAGGGAGGCCAAAGCGAACTGCATCCTACAGCAAGCGACCGACCGAAGGGTGATCAAGGTGCGCTCGGGGGTGAAATCTTGCACTTTTCGGAGTTCCTTGCTGGGAAACCGACAACTCCTACCAGGCTACGGGCGAGTTCATCGTCGCGGGCTTGCGGGCCCTCGACAGTCCACCTAAGACCCCGCCCACTGCCAACGTGGAATGGTGTACTGTCGAAGAGCAGCACAATTTGGAGCAGCTTGTATTTCGAGGAGCCAAGTCCCGAAATGACCACGCGCGGCGCAAGGTCCTGAGTGGTCATTCTTCAGTGAGGTTCAAGGCGGCAGTGACGACAAACACCCCGTGACCTGCAACTTTTGCGCGGCGTCCGTCGGTCTCCTGGCCGAGGTATCGAGGAATCACCTAGCTGCAAGTGCGCGGAGGTACTGCCAAGTTGCCGCGAGCAACTCAGCCTGCCAGAAATTGGTTGTGTTCTCACGAGGTGTGGCAATTCCTCGCGGCTCCACTTCCAAGCGCCGCTCCGAATTTGACTACTCCACGTGGCGACGCGTCTTGTTGACGGAGGTACTATCAATCTGTCTCCCGGAGGCATGACTACAAATTGACAACACAGCAACTGCACGGCTGCCCGGGTTTCCGGCGAGAATTCAGCTGGATGAAGAAGTGCGACTTACCCGTCTGGGTCCGTTGCTGTTGAACCGACTCAGCGCTTCATGTAGCAACCTGCATTCACCGCGATATCGAGCGTGGAGATGTTGTGTGCGAGCAAGCCGCGCGCGGCTAACAACCGCAGAGTAGGCATCCCCGGACACTCGGGTTCCAGGAGCCCGAGTGAGCAGGCGTTGTTTCCTCCGGTAGATGCTGCACACGTCGTCCGCGCCGTGGTCGAGTATCAGGCTGCAGTGCGAGCACGAGGAGAGCTTCAAACTGGTCATGCTGCGGTTGGTTCTCCCGCAGCACGAGCGTGTCTTCGTCGTGTAGTGCTCTCCCTACTGGAACCACGACTTGTCCTTGGCCCACCTAGAGCGAGCGGAGCACTCGTGGTCTTGAGCAGCAGGGGCCCATGACTGAAGGGAGCGCATCCAAAGCTGGGCGGGCGGGCGGGCCTCCTGGCCTTTGATGTCGGCGAATCGTGGAGGTCATCTCGTGGGAAGTCAGTGGGAGATTGGTAACAAGATTACGGCAGCTCCGCTCCTTGAACGCCAACAGCTCCGCTCCATGCTGGGTTGCCTGCACCGTGCAGTGCATGCGCCGTTACGGTCGGAAGAAGATCCGGGTGTGGGTTCACCGTCGCGCAGAGGGACGTGGACATGGTCTGAGTCGGAGCCACAATTCGCGACCTGCAACTTGCCAGGCAAATCAGACAGGAGCGCCTTGGGCCTGGTGCTGGCCGTGTCCATGATGACGGTGTCATGGCGTGGCTGCCTTCCGAGCCCTGGTCATCATGAGGGCATGGGACAAGCAACAAGCAGCCGAGTGGCTGCGGACGGTGGATATTCTGCACGGTGCTCTATGATATTGTGCGTTGGCTTACTATGGCATGGGGTCTTCACCCGCTGGGCTCTGCGCTGGTGTGGGCTCGCGTATGTTGCTGGTGGCGACGTCACCCCGCTCCGGCGCTCTCACGGCTATCTCTATTGGGTCTGGGCTCTCTGCATCGGTTCACATGACGCGCTGGCGCTTGAATGACGCGCCGCCGCATCCTAGCGCACTGGCGCCGGTCTTGCTGCTGCAGCGCTCGGCCTCCACGGACTGGTACTTGTGCCAGAGGCGCGCCAGCATGGCCTCCTCTTGCTTGCGGCGGATGTAGCTGCTACTAGGTGGCAGGTCAGTCACCCCCATGGTGTGGCGCGGTGTGGCGGGCGTGGCGCCCTCAGCGAAGAGACTCGGGTCCAGTTCGTTCAGATACTCGTCCAGACTGCGAATGAGCACGCGGTCCTGTTCGTGGCGCTGCTGCTCCAACTGCTGCTTGTGCTCGAGGAAGAGCTGGATCTCGTCGTAGTAGCTGCGCGAGCGACTGTCGTGCACGCCCAGCAGATGCGCAGCGTCCTCGTCCAGGTCGCCCACCTGCGCGCAGATGTACTGCTGCACGTGCGCCATCTCGGCGCGGAACTGCGCGTCCGCGGTGGCTTCCGAGCGGCGTCGCACCTGGCCGGCGCTCGTGGCCGGCGTGGAAGCGGCCGCCGCGCGCGCCGCCGCCGCCAGCTGGGGCAGCAGCGCGCTGCTGATCGTGGTGGCCTGCATGGCGCCGTGGTTCTCGTGCCTGCGTCGACGCTGGCGAATGGCGGAATGGCAGGCAGGCAGGCAGGCAAGCAGTTGGCGCTTGACGCTTGGCGCCCATGGACCAGCCCGACAGCGGGTGTTACACTCGGCTTCAAGCTTTGGAGGCGTAAGTGACCAGAGGTCACGGTGCGCCAATCGCGACGCGACAACGCCAACTGAGCTCTTTTGTGGATTCTTGCGTGGTCAACCTACACCTGCGCTTTATGCACTGTCGCAGGTCCGGCAGAGCCCGCGATGTATGGGGACGGATTCAGTGGGAATAGGGGGTATCGGGTCTGGCAGGAGGCCCACCTTCACTCGAGGATAGGGAAAATCCCCTTGTCACGCCCCCGTGCGTCACTTGGCCCGCGAAAAAAAGGCCTTTAGTCGAGCGAGGCGAGGCGAGGCGAGGCAGACTCGGCCGCGGGCTGCGCCTGCAGGCGTCGGCCAAAGCTGTGGGGCCGCGCGGCGGCCTCACGCTGCGAAATGCAGCTCGCGGCGCCGAGCTCGGGCCGAAAGTCGTGAGAAAATCGGCTCGGAAACGACTGTCGCGCCCCGAAAAATCAGTGAGTGGTCGCTTTCTTGGAGTCGATTCGGCACGTCAGTAATCCTTTTTTCGGCGTTCACTCGTCGTTTGTATGGAAAAGTTCGCAAATGGCATTTCACGGGCCGGATTTTTCGGTCGCACTGATGGAAGCCTCGCTGTCCGACGCCATGACATGGCTCCATGCTGCAGCGAGTGACTGGCAGGGAGCTGCCGGCGCCGGCGCTGGCGCTGGTCCCATGGCGCCGCCTTCGCGGTGTTCAGCGGATCCAACCAATCCAGCGCAGGTTCTGTTTCGGTGCTGAGATGCACGTGACGCCGGAGCCGCTGGAATTCTCGCCTACGTGGCAGCCGCCTGAGAGTCCTCCGAGTTCAAATGCGCCGAGTTCGGAGCCCGTTATTGACCGCCACGTTGGTGAGGCCAAAGACGCATGCGCGGATGCTGAAAGTCTCGCAACGTGTACCCGTCAGGACGTCTAGGTTTTCAGCTGACAGCTCTGTTTTTCAAACGTTACTGCGCCTTGATTGACTCGCAGCTTCGTTCAAAGTAGTGGTGTGCTGCGTTCGCTGCGTCTGGAAGCGCAATTGGGGCGTGGATAGACGCTCAGCGCTCCCGTGGATCACAGACGGACTGGAATGCAGCCATGGCGAGCATGGAGGCTTGCGGAGAAACGTCAATGCTACCGGCAAAGCGCAGAGCGCCTTTTCCGGAATGTGGCGGATTTATTCGTGGATTGATCTTCGCCATACGATTTCCATGAGCGCGAGTGCCAGTGACAGGTGGTCCGGATTGGCTGAAATGCTCTTGCTGACTGGTTTCCACCAATCAAGAAGCGTATACTCGACGTGAGGGAACTGAGGTCCAAGTTCAATCGTGGCCCAAGTGGAAGCCGGGAGAAGGACGGAAGCGAGGACGCGAGGCCGCGATGCTGGCGCTGACCCCGACGCTGGACGACGGTGGCGTGGCACAGCGCGCGCTGCTCACGAGCGGCTTCCTGCTCTTCTCCTCGTCGCTGGTGCTGCTCTGCATCCACCGCAAGCGCGAGCGCGAGCGCGTCTGGCAGCAGCGCGTCACCTACAAGAAGCTCTCCAAAACGTAGGGTGCAGACGTTGTTACGCTCGTAATTGGCGCTGCCGACGTAGTTGCTGGCATGCTCCAACGGAGAATTCACGGCTTCTGTGTATATGCATGTGGTGTGTGCGTGCAGGTCTGACCTGGGCGCCTGCTTCGGGCTGGATATCGGTACTTCTGCCTCTACAGTCGCTTGGCGAAGGCATCAAGTGGCACTGACGAGAAGTTGTGTTCTTGAATACTTTATCCATGTGTCTACTTCGATGCAGGTGGTACGTTGGCCAAGATCGTGTACTTTGAGCATCGAGACTCGTCCAGCGAGCGGCGCAAGCGACCGCGGTCATACTCGCACGATGTCGCGGCGGGCGAGATGAACAAGTTCATGCGGGAGAACGAGTCCTTCGGACACACGGGCGTTCAGGATGTTCGTCTGCGCATCCACTCCAAAGCTCTCAGTGGGGTATGTTCTCTGCAGCAGTCGCTCTTCTCGCTCTTCTCGCTCTTGGAGCGTTCAGGACGTCGACTCTGACGGGGCTGGATGTTGTACTGCTAGGTGTTCCACTTCCTATGCTTTGAGAGCAACAAGACGAAGGAAGCCATCGAGTTCATCGCTAGCAACGGCATCAACCAGTCGCTGCGTATTTTGCCCTGTACTGGCGGTGGCGCCTACAAGGTGAGGATTTTTTCTCGGTGTGTCCCACGCGATGAGTTTGGACTCACTGGTACCAATGTGCTTGTGGTGTGGCTGCGTGGTAGTACGGATCTGCCTTCAAAGAGATCGCCGCCATTGAACTGGAGAAATACGACGAGATCGCGTGTACCATTCTGGGACTGCATCTGCTGCTAACATCACTGCCCGATGAAGTGTACACCTTTGAGGTTCGTCATGAAGTTGTCTTTCATACTGGAACGCACTGTGAGTTGGTACTGATACATGTTCCTACGGTTTTATCATGTGTAGGACGTGGATTTTACCTCGCTGGCAGCGTCGCGCGTCAAAACGATAAAGTACGACGTGGACGAAGACATTTACCCGTATCTGGTACGTCCTGGCGTTCTCTGGAAGCGTCGATGGCTGTAGATGAGCGAGTGAGACGCTCAGCTAACCTCGTCCGCTGCTGTCACTGCAGTTGGTGAGCATTGGCTCCGGCGTGAGTGTGCTGTACGTGAAAGGTCCCGACGACTACGAGCGTGTGAGTGGCAGCAGTATCGGTGGCGGGACGTACTGGGGGCTCTGTCGACTGCTGACCAAGTGCGAGTCGTATGACGAAGCGCTGGATCTGTGTGTGCACGGCTCAAACCACTCGGTGGACATGAGCGTGGGCGACATCTACGGCGGCTCGTACGACAAGTTCAACCTGCCGGCGTCCACCGTGGCCAGCAGCTTCGGCAAGATGATTTCGGTGCCTCGGGAAGACGTGAGCGACGCCGATCTGGCACGCGCGCTGCTGGTCATGATCACCCAGAACATCGGCCAGGTGGCCTTCCTCAACTCGTGCCTCTACAAGACCAAGCATATCTTCTTCGTGGGCAACTTTCTGCGACACAACAAGATCTCGTCGCGTACGTTGTCGTACGCCATCAACTTCTGGTCCAAGGGCACCATGGAGGCGCGCTTCTGCAAGCACGAGGGCTACCTCGGGGCGCTGGGCGCCTTCCTGCGCCATGCAGAAGAGACCAACGCCCACGGAGAGGAGTTTGTATCGGCCACGCGAGGTCCGCGAGCCCCAGCGCCGTGATCTGCGCCGTGTGGCTCCCGTCAATTGAGGCTAGCTACTGGTCAGCGCACTACTGTGCGTGTAACTAACTGAACAAAGGTATCGGAAATGAGTTCGTTGCAACTCTTCCGCCAGGCTGGAATCGGCGGCTTGGAGTGGATTTGTCTCGGTTCGCAAGCGTCAAATCAGTCGCGGTCAAGTTCTGCAACGGCATCCCAGCAACAAGTGACAAGAGGTTCTGGATATCTAGAGCAGGCCACAAGCCAAAATATCTGCTGCTGTAAATGTTCTTCCACGCAGGAGTTTGTCAACAGGCAGCTATGGATGAGGCTGGGTCAGTATCACCACGAAGCGAGGAACAGTCATCTCTGAGGACCGACAACGAGTGGAAGTGTGTGCAGTAGCTGTTGTTTCCTCTCCATCCCATCCTTTTTTGACATCGCTGAGGACGAGCGCTTCCTCAGAGATCCCTCTCCATACCTGCAGCAAATACAACACAAAAGACGCATACCTCGCTGCGAGCAACGCTGCCTTTTCCCGAGTAGGTGCTCTCGGCGGTTCTGGCGGGTGCTTATCAGCCAAGTGGCGACAACTCGCTGATCGCCGACCTTGTCAAGTGATCGGGTTCATGGCCTTCAAACGTTCTCGATGTGCTTGAAGCTCTCCAGGTCGGCACTGAGCCCAGGGACCTCGGCCGTGCCGTTGGTGCCGCCCCGGAACCACTCGAGCGCGTACTCCTTGTTCTTCTGGAAGCACAGGAACGCCTCCACCAGCGCCGGGCTGTCGGCCAACGCAGCCTCACGCGTAAGCCCTTCGGTTCGCAGCAGCACACTGTTCAGGTTGGTGCGCATACTCGTGCCACTGGAGGACGCCGCTGGGAGCGACAGCACCATCTCGGCGTACGGTGCGATGAGCGGGAAGCGCAGCTGGTTGGTCTTCCACCACGACAGCGGGTCCACGTTGCGCTCGGCAACAGGAAGGCTAAGGAACGCCCCCAGCTCCTTCTCCCACGTGCTCATCATTTCGCTGTCTCCTTGCAACGTCTTGGACGAACTAGATGGCAGATGCGACAACAGATCCTCCTCCTCGTCCTCCTCCGTGAGCTGTACGTCGTTGGGGCTCGTCGTAGAGCCCGACAGCGTCGATTTGAGGTCGTCCTTCACCAGCTCGGCGTACGAAGCTGCCTCCATTCGAGCCACAGCAGATTCCACTGTGCTACCTTCCGGAGATAACGTGAAGAGGCGACGCAAATACTCCTTGCCCATGTCGCACTCCACCTTGGGTGACGGGTAGCAGTACTCGCGGTTCTTGTAGCGCGGATCGAAGAGCGTGGCGGCGTAGCAGATAGCCGGCAGCGCAGCAAACTGGTCGCGCAGCTTTTTGGCCAGCGACTCGAAGAAGCGCTTCCACGTGGCCGGCTCCATGTGCGCCGGGATGCCCTCCGCCGCTCCAGCCGCCTGTTTCTCCGCGTAAGTGAGGAGCGCTGCCGCAATTGTAGAGATACTGGAGATGCCGTTCTTGTTCACCTCCTTGTCGCTACCAGTCTTCTTGTTCTTCTCTCCCTCAAGCGCCTCCGAGTAACGCGAAAAAGGCCGCAGTTTCTTGACAAGGTAGGCAATGAACTCGGTCGTGGACAGCGACAGACACTCCACCATGTGTGCATTGGCCACCTGCTCCAAGACTGATAAGTAGCCCTGCATATCGCGCAGGAACTCGTAGTAGGACGTCGTCTCGTCCTCTCGCATACCACGCTGCAAGTCGAACATCGGGCACTTGCGGCGGAAGTCCGTCATGGCCTCGGCATTTCCCATCAGTCGTACCAGCAACTGGTCCACTTGACGCACGATCTCCGGGAAGGCTCGGGCGAACACCTTCTTGCTGAGACAGCGCTGCAGGTGCTGCACGGCCGAGCTAAGCAACAGTGTGCTTTGCGCCGCTTCCGGGGACACCAGTCGACCGTCAAAATTGATGGGCATGAAGAGAGACGGTAGGTCCGCAGCCGTGAGCTCGATGTGCTTGTTCTCCGGGAACGGCAACTCGTCCTTGATGCAGGCAATGATTTTGTCCTTGATCCCCAGACGCTCCAGATACGAGTCCAGGATGACCTTGAGTGTGTCCAGCCCCGCCGTTTCTTCCAGCGGTGCACAGCCCACGACGATCTCAAAGAGCCGGAAGTTCACGCTGAAGTGCACCTTCACGGCCAGGTACTGCGTGGGTTTGACCAGCTCGGGCGACGGGTGCTTCCAGGTTTCGAGCGAAACGCTGACGCTCTTGGCACGAGCCAGCGCCGTCTTGGTGGTCAGGAAAAGACTCTCCTGCAGCAGCAGCACGCTCTTGGCCACGGCTTCCTCGGTCGGCAGCGGCGGGCGCTTGTCGCCTAGAAGCTGGGTCATCATGTACTGCATGCCTGGCTTGTTGGAAAAGTTGAGCGGCAAGTTGTCTATCAGCGCCATGAGCGCCAGGTCCTGTGTGAACTGCTCCGGGTTCACGTTCACAGTCGCCGCACCGTAAGGGGAGACCGAGGCCTCGCGCTGCTCCTTGATGGGCGTTAGGCTTGCGGGGGTCGCGGACGGAACCTGCGGATAAGCGTAATACGCCGCCGCGTCCCCACGCTTCAGCACCGCGTTGAAGACACTGGGCGAGCCTCCAGCTGCTGCCACCGCGGCCGCTAGCGCCTGCTGAGAAGGCGGGGGCGGGTACATGGCAGCGAAGTCGGCTCCGGCCGCGCCGCCAGCGCCCGCCTGCAGTCCGAGCTTCTGGCGTTTGATATGGCGCTTGGTCTCGCGGTGTTCCTCGCAGACGTTGTTAGCCTGCTGGTGCGTGGGGTCAGTGCGACCCGCCGTGCGCAAGTGCGAGAGCAGATTAGACGAGTGGTGGCCCTTGATGACGCGCTCGCAGAACTTGCACACCGAGTTGCCCATCGAGTCCTTCTCAAAGTAGGACCACACGGCCGACACGCTGGCCGGCCCACCGTTCAGCGCCGGCGCGGGGCCAACTCCAGCGCTGGGGTGGCCCGAGGCGGACGTGCCGACAGCAGCTGAAGTCGCCGCCACGCTGGACGCATGGGAGGCGGCGGCGGCGGCGCTGAGCTCCGCGGCGGAGGTATCGCTGCTGGATGCGCGCTTGCCCATACTGCTTCACAGCCAAGGTTCAACTTCTCTTGCTTTGCGGGGGAAAACCGGTATCGATGCTGCAGGGGGCGGATCGGCCAATGCGCCGCCGGTAAGCGACCGGTTCCGCGGTATCGAGCTGGTTGGTGGTTGCGGGGAAATGACTTGGAGTTTGTAAGCCAGCGGAGGGGGGGAGAAGTGACGACGTCGCCCCGCCCCGTCCCTCCCGGCCGGATACGAACCGAAAAGCGTTAGGATTTCGGCTACGTGTGAAATGACGCCCGCGACGTCACATTCACTTGAAGCCCACTCAAAAGTCGTGGAGGTTAGGAATCACGTGGCAACACTCCTAACGGGAGCTCCTTCCTGGTCTCCTTCGTGGGGCCACGGGGCGTGCACGGAACGCTGGCATTCTTGATCCTGAATCCGAACGCCGAAGACAATGCTCGCCCGAGTCTCCCGTGTTACCCGCGCCGGCGTCACCGCGCTGGGCCGCCGCAGCTTCTCCGGTAAGTGTCCGCGTTCCCCACCTTTGAGCAACCCGACAATCGCCATGCTGACCTGTGCGTCTATGACTATCTTGCAGCCTCGAGTGGCGCGCTGCCGGCCGTGGGGTTCATCGGACTGGGCAACATGGGCTTCCCGATGGCGCACAACCTGCTCAAGGCCGGACATGAAGTGGTGTGCTTCGACACCAACGTGGCCAGCGTGGAGAAGCTGGCGCAATTGGGCGCCAAGACCGCCGACTCCGTGGAGGAGGTGGCCAAGACGACCAGCACCATTTTCTCCGTGCTGCCCAACGACGAGGTGATCACGAGCGTAGTGCTGGGTGACGCGGCCACGCCTGGCTCCGGACTGCTGGCCAACATGGCGCCTGGTGCGCTGCACGTGGGCTGCTCCACCATCCACCCAGACACGTCGCGCAAGCTGGAGGCCAAGCACCGCGCCGCAGGCACAGACTACGTGGCGTCGCCCATTTTCGCTCGACCGGACGGCATGGAAGCCATGCTGGCCAACTTTGTGGTGTCGGGCTCAAGCTCTCGCCCCGTGGAAACGGCGTGCGTGCTGCTGAACGAGTGTACCAACGGACGTGTGGCTACTTTCAGCACGGAGGACGCCGGTGCTGCCAACGCCGTGAAGCTCTGCGGAAACTTCCTCATTGCGTCGGCCATCGAGTCCATGGGCGAGGCACTGGCGCTGTTGGAAGCCAATGGCGTGGACCGCGTGCAGGCCATGCAGTTCTACAGTAGCACGTTCCTCAACTCGGTCGTCCACCAGGGCTACGGCCAACGTGTGTCGGAGCGCGACCACCGCCCGGGCGGCTTCGCGCTCGAATTGGGCTACAAGGACCAGCGTCTGGCGCACCAGATGGCCATCGAGGCCGGCGTGCCCATGCCTTTCCTGTCGTCGCTCATTGACCGCTTCATGAGTGAGCGCGCCAAGGGACGCAGCGACCTGGACTGGTCGGCTATCGGCCTTGGTGTCTCCGAGTCCTGTGGCATGGATGTGTCGGACGCCATCCAACGCGCGCGCGCCGCCAAGCCTAATGACAAGTGAGTTACTCGTGGAGTGAAGAGCTACATGTAGGCAGATCCAGCTGGAGTGATGTCGGCAGCATGCTACTCATTGGCATGTGAACTCGGTTCTGATCGCCGTTCCAGCTTCAATACCAGAAAGACATGGCATGAAGCCAACTTCCTACACCAACGGAGGGACCATTTGGGAGGTATGTGCAATGGCAGCATTCCAGCACGGCCTGCGGCTCTCGCTACCATAGCAGAGCTAGGCCATCTCTCGATGCTTCGGCGCCGACCATGAACGTGCTGCCCGACCGGCTGCTAGCCAGCTTTATACACCATGACGGCCTTCTCGTTGTAGTAGAAGAACACAAAGTTCCGCGTCACGTGGGTCACGTAGGAGCCGAAGTTCCGGCCGATGCACACCACCCAGTGCGGGTCCCAGGCCTCATCCAGATGCGCCTTGATCTCCTCGCACACCTAAAGCAGGCACCACCACGCCGCAGCAACGCGCCAGTCAGTCGCACCTCGCTGCGCTCCAGCTACTAGAGCCGCCGCTCCCCCTCACTCACCGCCAGCCCCTTCGTCTCCCACTCCTCCGTGTCGAAGTTGGCGAGCCGCGTGGTCACGTGCTTGATGGCGTCCTCCAGCACGTCGTCCTCCATGTCGCAAGGCATCTTCACCTTGGCGCCCCACATGTGCTGCCAGCTTGGCGCCTCTCCCATGCTGTCGCCTTCCTCGCGTGTGTCGCCGCGGATCCGGGGGCAGCGTCGAAAGTGGCGACTTGAACTCGACTGCAGGTCCATGCTGGATCCCACGACCTTTCGCGTCCCATTTCTAAAACTTACGAAAAGCAAGAGAATGTCGTTTCTACCCTCTTTAGAAACGGGTGAACGTGACCTGGCCAGTCCCCGAAACGACGCAGGAGTCGGCTCGCCAGCGCACACGGCGGTCGCGGACGGGGAGAGCTGTCCATGGCGAGGCTTTTGATGGGCAAGCGCGGCGGCAGTCGCGCGCCGACCTACGACCAGCTGGAGGTACTGCCGTCGGCCTTGCCGCCCTTGTCCGCGTCATGGCAGTGGCGGTGGCATAACTCCTCCTTTGTCTTGCTCCAGGTGGATGAAGGCTGGCGCGAATGGGAGAACGCCAAACAGGAGTTGGTGCTAGTGAAGCGGCAGCTCGCAGAAAAGGTGGGCTTGTCGTCGTGCTGAGGCGCGAGGGATGGTGCAGTCTGCTAACTGCTGTGAGGCGGGTGTGCGGAGAAGGACGAGCTGGTGCTGCAGCTCAAGACTGCGACCCAGAGACTGCACGAGATGCTTCGCAAGAAGGAGAAGGACGTACGATGCAGCGTGCATCCCTTCTGCCGCTGGTATATGCGTTTTGGGGCATACGTTGGAGTGGCTGAGTATACGAATGGGGCTCCTGTGCGGTACCGGGCAGCTTCAAGCTGTGTTTGCCGTCTTGCGCTCACCACAGGATGCTGAGACCACCAAGAGCCGCAGGAAGGAGCTGATCGACCGCCTTGTCGCCGAGAGTCTGCAGCGTGTAAGACTCCACAAATGTCACTCTGCTTGTATTGCAAAGGACATACTCGTGCGATCCCCACTGATTCTTGTGCTCTTGGCTGTCGAGCAGGCCAGGAGTGCTGAAACTCTCGCTGAAGAGAGGAAGTGCGAGCTCGAGCATCTCAAATTCAGCGCGTAAGGCTTGGGTGTCTATGGTTCTCAAACGCATCAAGCAATGCAGCCATTGACAACAACTAACCGCCTTTGACAGCAAGTTCCTTCATTTCCAGGAACTGGAGCTGGAGGTCGAGGAATGCCACATCGAGATTGAGAGACTCCGCGCCAAACTCGATGCTCAAACAGCGGGCTCTCCGACCCTGGTCGCTGGGAAACTGCGGATCTCTCCTCTCCCTGTAGCATCTGAACGAATGAAGACGAGGAGCAAAAGGCCCAAGTCTTCCTGTTCAAGCTCTATGGGGGCAAACAATCGTTCACTCAAAGGTGCACTCAGTGTGGCCACCGAGTCTAGCGCAATTCGAGTGTCTCCGAATCAGGTGCCTGGTGGCCAAGTGCGTGTTCTGGCGCCCCAATCGCGGCCAAAGCGCACGCAACGCGAGGGTTTTGTGACAAAAACGCGTCGGCGCGCTGTCGAAGCTGAGTACTACAAGCAAGTGCGGCTGGCACAGCTCGAAGCGGAGTGCGAATTGGAAGAGAACCTCCACATTCGGGCGGCTCGGGAAGCCAAGAAAGTACGGCTTGCAGAACAGAAGCACCAGCAAATGAAGCAGAAGGTAGAGGCCGTCAAAGCGTTGAAAGCGGCGCTGCAAGTCGCCGAAGAGAAAGAAGGCACAGCGCACGCAAGTGCCGAGGGTCAAGAAGAAGATACTGAATCTTGCGTGGTGTCGAACGAGAGTCCGATAGTCCACAAGGAAGGTGGTTCTGGGTCAAGCGTTGGCACAAGGAGAGAGGATCAGGACCCTTCAGCTTCAATAGTGGAAGATTGCGTCCCAGGAGAGTTCACTGGTCCTGATATCAATCCGATGGTTGGTGCGGAGGTTGCCACAACACGGGTGGAAGAGCAGACGAAGCAGAAAGAAGGAGAACGCGGTGCTAATGAGGGCGAGACGCAAGCGAAGCAGAAAACGTACGAGGAAGACGATTTTGATGGTGAGGATGAGGACGAGGAGGATGAAGATGAAGATGAGGTCGATGATCCAGATCACGATGAAGAAGAGGATTACGTCAGATCCGCGTGGAATTTGGACCCGACTCCGTCGGTTCAAGAGCCAACATTACCGTCTGCTACTGCTCACGCTTCGGAAGCTGAGCTAGTTGAAGACGATAGTGACCCCGACGACAGCGAAAGGAAGATCTGGAATTTGGATCCGAACCCGTCGGTCCCAGAAACCCCTCTTCATCCAGAGCTTGCGAACTCTAGTGCCATTGAAGAGCGTGTGGGCGTCTGGAATCTGGACCCGCACACGAGCGAACCTTCTTCAGCTACAAAAGAAGATGTCCAAGTTGGTGACGAAGAGCAAAATAGGGTGGTGTGGAACACAGACCCGAACCCAGAAGGCATTAACGCTGCTCATCCATCAGTGTCAACGGATGCTGTCTCTCTGGGTGAAGGAGTCTCCAGAGTCGAAGACGCGGGGTGGAATCCTTGGAATTTGGACCCGAAGCCAGCGGATTCCGAGCCGACGGCTCTGGCACAGGAGGACCAGGACACCAACACTGGCTGGAAAGTCTGGAATGCAGACCCGAAGCCATCTGCTCCAGGCACTAGCGACCAAGCCGGTTTAACTGCAGCTCCAGTCGAAAGTGTACTTTCGCTCGAAGAAAACGCCGAGAGGAATGTCTGGAACTTGGATCCGAACCCGTCAAGTGAGAAGGTTGCCCGGGCAGCACTGCCAGCTGCAGATTTAACTGAAGGTGCAATAGCAGCGGAAGAAAACGAGTCCGACACTACTCCAGTGCAAGTAGACGGTACTGCAGACGACGAAGAGCCAGAGAAAAGCGTCTGGAACTTGGATCCAAACCCGACGACGTCTATCCAGCATTTGGCTAGTGCGGAAGATCCTCGTGATGACACTCAGACGAACGGTGCAGTCTGGAATGCTGATCCAAGTCCATCTACGTCGGCATCATCGTTTCCAAAAGCAAGAGAAGTCTCTGCTGACGAACCCAGCGAAGCAGTATCGCCCTGGAACCTGGACCCTCACACTAGTGACGTTGGTCCTGAAGCAGCCGAAGACAAAGAACTTCAGTCTGGTGAGTCTGAAGCAGCATCGCCCTGGAATCTGGACCCTCACACTAGCGAGGTAGTTCCCAAGGGAGCAAAAGACAACGACCTCCAATCTGGTGAGTGTCAAGGAGCTACACCAGCAGAGGACCCGCTACAGCCTCATACATCAACCTCAAGCGCTTGGAACGCGAGCATTGACGACACGAAATCCGCATCGCCTCCAAATACGGTTTCACCCCCGAAGAAAGAGAAGGAAACCCACGGCCTGCTTGACCGTGCTGCGAGCACAATCCAGCGCTGGTGGGGGCGTTTCACCACTACGGTAACAGGAGGGCCCAATGCTACGTTCACCGACTTGCCACCAAGCAATCAAAGCCCATCGGAAGACGCTGAAGTGGACGTCGCTGGCGAGCGAACGCCCGAATACAGCTATACGCCCAACTCCTCCCCGCGAGACGAGTCCGGCTCGGATGAAGCTGCCGACGACGAGCAGGAC
The DNA here is from genome assembly GCA_023338225.1 of Halophytophthora batemanensis. Classification (NCBI taxonomy): domain Eukaryota; phylum Oomycota; class Peronosporomycetes; order Peronosporales; family Peronosporaceae; genus Halophytophthora; species Halophytophthora batemanensis. The sequence continues at coordinate 26,062 of JAADYK010000045.1, forward strand.
GCTGCTTGGTGATCGGCTGTTACCAATCTATCACTGAATTCCCACGAGATGCCACCACTTGTTGCTAGCTGATCTTCTCAACCACTCGTAGGTAGCTTCCAACTTGCATGACCGCTATTCTATTTATTCCGAGTTTTGCGAGCTACTACCGACACATTCCCGAGTCTCCCCATGGAAACACGTGACAAGACCTCCTCGTTCCACCCCCTCGCTCTATTTCCCAAGCTCTTCTCTCGATGGGAGACCTACCGGTGTGGTGGGAGCGGTCGGTCGGCCAACGCGCAGGGAAAACATGGATACCGGTCGCTCAAGACCACTAGTCTTCAGTCCGCTCTACACAGATCAAGGACAAGTCGTGGTTCCAACGGGAAGAGCACTACACGGCGAAGGCACGCTCGTGCTGCGGGATGTTCTGAGCTTTCACCTCTGTTTCTGCTCGTTGCGCGCGAACTTTGTATCAACAGTCTCCCGGCTGAGGACAGAAGAAGCGGCTAAAGTACAGGTCTTGTGTGCCCTGGAACTCGAAGGCGAGGCAAAGAAGGCGGTTCGCTCGAAGTGCAAGAGCAGCAGAAACGCCATCATGACCTCGCCGCCGGAGCAGGACCCCCCGCAGGCCTTCCTTGGGCTGGTGTCAGCTGCAACGGCCCCCCACCTAGCCGACAAAGTGGTGCCCGAGCAAATACGAGGACTGGGCCCTGTCGACGAGCTTGAGCCAGTCCGTGCTGGCCGAGCGGGCCCCGAGCGCCCCCAACTGCTTGTCGATAGATGGCTTGCTTTGGTACCTCATGGGAACTCAGATGCATCGAGGCATACAAGCAAAGTATCTGACTCAGAGTCAGTCTCAGATGCGGCCGTCTCAGATGCCACTTTGCTGCAACATTCGCGCGACCATTCCGATCACCTCGACCGATTTGACCCAACTTGTCGCTGACCCAGGAAGAGCTGGGCGAAGATGATCGCCTGCGTCGCTGTCATCGGCGCGGCGGTGAGTGGTGCTGTAGCTTGGCGTGTGCAGCCTTGACGGGCATAGGTGTCTGTTGGCGGGGATTCCGTGCTGATGAAGGGAGCTCGTGCTTTGTCCTGTGGCATGTGCCGCTCCTCTCGTCTGCAGAACAGCCCCGTGTACATCCGGACGTTTGGCGAAGAAGGCGAAGACCTGGGCTTCCATTACATCGCGCACGTGTCGCTCGATGTGATCGAGGAGAAGATGCGCAACGCTGGCATCACGGGCTCCAAGGACGACATGTACCTGGGCTTTCTGGGCCCCATCGAGGACTACCGCGTGTACGTCCCATAGAGGGTTAAACGAACGGATATCGGACGCCATGAGCACTCACGCTTGTGTTTCTGTGTACGACTCGCGGCTGCATCGGAACCTCCAGCTACGGCTACGTGACCAACACGTCGGTCAAGTTCGTGGCAGTACTGCAAGACACACCCGTGCGCGAGGCAGAGCTGCGGCCGGTACGTCAGCCTTCTCATGTGAACACCGCAGCACTGCTGCTTCACACGTGGCTCTATTCTACGCTCACTGCCAGTACTGCGTGTGCTCTTATACTTGCAGTTCTTTGCCGAGGTGCATCGGCTGTACGTGAACGCCATGTCGAACCCCTTCGCGGCCGTGGGCGAGCGCCTCACCTCGCAGACTTTCGACAAGCGCGTGTCCAACCTCGTCGTGCAGCACAACACCAGTGGCACCGCGTGAAGTGGAATGGAATCTGCTGCGTGCGTGTTCAAGGTCATGTATGAGTGGTATCCCCTTGCTCTGTCTCTTTAAGGTCATCCCTTGCGTGGGCCTGCCAGCCGTTCCAGCCTCGTTACATGCTCATGGCCTCCATGGACAAGTCGCCTACGCCGCTGTCCTCATTGGCACTGTCGTCTTCCTCGTCCTCGTCGTCGTCCTCGTCGTCGTCCTCGTCGATCTCAGGCATGGGGAAGCGTAGAATGGCAGCGATGCCACTCACTTGGCCCAGTTTCTCACCCGAGACGTGCAGGCTGCTGAACAAGCGCACCGTACCGCCGTTATCACGCACACTCTCCACGAGATCCACATACTTGCGGCGTGTGGCCACGTCCTGCGAACGGAAGAGCGCGTCCGTGATCATGAGCGTCTCGATGGCCATGTTGGCGTTGGCGCGCACCACATGCTTGTAGCCGTAGTAGGCGCGGTCCTGGTCCACGTGCAGCATGTTGAAGAAACGCTCGAGACACTTGACATCCTCCACAGCCTTGGTGTCTGCCACCTGCGACTGAATGGCCGGGTCGTTGAGAACTTCATCCAGCGCGTGCTTGTGGCCAGAGGATGAGTGGCACAGCACGAACTTGCTCTTGTTCTCCAGGATGAGCTTGTCGTCCTGGCGCACAGCCTGCTCCACCATGTACTTGAAGAAGTCGTCTTTCACGAAGCCTGGACTGGCCAACAAAACGCACTTGACCAGCTTGAAGTCGATGTGCTGGTGGATGGAGCGCACAATGTTCTCGTAGAAGCGCTCGAGCCCCTTGGCATGGCCAGAATTACCCGGGCGCTTCTTGGGCACAGACATCTCGATCTTGGCGCGGATGACCGTCATGTCGCCCTTGATCAGACACAAGTGCGCCAGCCCAGTCTGCATGACCACGGCCGCCAGCTCCGCCTGCTTGGTGATGTCACACGCCATCTCGATACGCTCCAGCGACATGACGTCCCAGCAGTTCTTGGTCAGAGTGAAGTCGCGGTTCATCTCCAAGTCCAGCGTGTGGTACGCGCCGAGCTGCAGGACGTCCGCACCAGATCACGCACTTGGGTTAGCCACCCTTCCCACCTGACATGACAACGCATTCCCCTGCTAGACTACGCACCCGGACGTGCTGGCTCTCCATGATGTTCTTGCCCTTGATCCGAAGCACACACAGCTGCGGGTCGAAGTTTATCTGCTCCACCTACAAATCAAGGACAACCACGAGGGTCTACGGTGAATACCTTTGTCCAGCCAACGCGCACTGCAGCCTAAGCGCAGAGATTGCGTCTGCGTACCTCGATCTGCAGCGTCATGCGCACGCGCTGGCTGCTAGTGGAGCCCGTGGAGCCCTCCTTGACAACCTGTAGCAGTCCATGGACATTCGATCTGTCAGTACATCATCCCCAAAAGCTCGCGCTGACGATCAAAGACGCGCAGAGAGACCCGCGCAGACGCGCACCTTGCGCACGGTGGTGGTCTTGACCGAGTCGGAGACGTGGATGAGATTGTAGACGTGCCACATGTCCTCGGGCTCCTCGGCGCGAAGCACCACGAAGCCGGCGCCATCCTTTGCGCTGATCTGCTTCTTGAGCAGCTTCATCCTGTCCGCCTGTGGCTTGGGCTTCCCTGAAGCAGAGCGCCACTTCGTTCACGCGACATTGGAGACACCTTCGCACAGCCACCTCACGGCCTTCGCGCGACATTTGCTCCACACGCATCGTGCAGTGCCTGCTATGTGGCATATGGCACCGTTGCAAAACCCTCGTCGGTGTCATATCCACTGGTACGCTGTACCGCTTTCGTCGTGACCAGCCAGAGCTGCAGCAACAAGAGACGCAAAGCGCGAGCTCACTCGAGCGCCAGACATCAGGCCCGGAACGACGAACATGGCGGAACCCAGTACGAAGAAGATGAAGCTGGAGAGCGTGGCTTCTATGGACACTGCGGACGTGCGCGTGAAGATGGAGGCGGACGACAGCGGCAGCGGCAGCGAGACGGAGGACGAAGCGGCCACGTCGGCCATTGCGCAGTTCCAGAGCGAAGACGTACGTGTCTCGCTCTATGAGTTCACGCTAACGGGTAGAGCTGGTTGGTTGTCTGCAGCTAATGAGGAGTTGCGGTATGCTGTTGTATTGCACTGCGTGTGCTGCTACAGGGCTCAAATGTGGGCCCGCAACTGGAGATCCCCATGAACAGCAACGTGCGTCAGATGGAGTCGTTGGTGAACGAACTGCTGAAGAACGGCGCCAACAAGGTGCCGTACTCGCTGTTCATCGGCGAGACGGAGGTCACCACGACGCTTCAGGCCACCGTGGAGGAGCTGGTACGTGTAAATGTGCATACTGCGTCTGCAACTGGTGTACGACCAGCCAGCAGCGCGAAAAAGGTGTCTGTCAAGTGTTCATTCTCCTGGCGTTACGTGCTTGTATTGCCTTTTGCTCGCAGAAATTGTCGACGGAGACGGCGTTAACCATCACGTTCCAGCCGCTGGCCACTTTCCGCGTTCGCCCCGTGACGCGCTGCAGTGACACACTGCAAGGCCATTCTGAAGCCATTCTGCACGTGAGCTTCAGTCCGGATGGCAAGAAGTTGGCGAGTGGAGGCGGTGACGCCACTGTGCGCTTCTGGGACACCAACACGTGCATGCCCAAGCACACTGGGCGCGGCCACAAGCACCACGTGCTGTGTACGGCCTGGTCGCCCGACGGCGAGCGCTTTGTGTCTGCGGATCGCAACGGCGAGATCCGCCTGTGGGACCCCAATACGGGGAAGCAGTTCGGCCAGCCGCTCAAGGGCCACAAACAGTGGGTCAACTCGCTCACATGGGAGCCTATGCACCGCAACGCCACGTGTGAGCGCTTTGCCAGTGCTTCTAAGGACGGGAGTATCAAGGTCTGGAACGCACGCACAGGCCGCGTGGTGGCGTCGCTGTCAGGTCACACAGACTCGGTAGAGTGCATCAAGTGGGGTGGTGAAGGACTGCTCTACAGTGCGTCACGTGACCGGACGATCAAGGTGTGGGCCATGGAAGGCGAGCACGTGGGTAAGCTGGTCCGTACGCTTACAGGTCATGGCCACCGCATCAACACGCTGGCGCTGAACGTGGACTACGTGTGTCGTTCGGGTCCGTTCGGCCATGTGGCCAAGAGCTTCTCGTCTCGTGAGGAGATGAAGGAAGCGGCGTTGAAGCGGTACCAGGAAGTGCGAAAGGATCAGCCGGAGCGACTGGTGTCAGGCTCGGACGACTTTACACTGTTTTTCTGGGAGCCGGCGGAGAACAAGAAGCCGTTGGCGAGGCTGACGGGTCATCAACAGCCGGTGAACCACTTGAGCTTCTCGCCTGACGGTCGCTACTTTGCCAGCGCGTCGTTCGACAAGAAGGTGAAGATCTGGAACGGCCAGACGGGTAAGTTCGTGGCGACACTCACGGGCCACGTGGGAGCAGTGTACCAGGTGTGCTGGTCCAGCGACTCGCGGCTGATCGTGAGCGCCAGCAAAGACTCGACCGTCAAGGTGTGGGAGCTGAGCAACCCCAAGAACGCTAAGGCCACGCTCTCGGGCCACGAGGACGAGGTCTACGCGCTGGACTGGAGCCCCAACGGTGACAAGGTGGCCTCGGGCAGCAAGGACCGCAAGATCAAGATGTACGTGTCTGGGTGGCTGGTGACGCGCGCGCATGACGCGCATGGGTTGTGCGTGGCACTAACTTTCCTTGTTTCTGTGACGTGTGTGATTCCAGCTGGAAGCACTAAGTTCGCATCTTCATCGCACGTAAATCTCCAAATTTTGACGAATCAGACTCATGCTTTGCGAAACGAAGCACAGTCAACGGAGCGTATTTCGCCCAACCGGGCACGCTGGAAGAGGAAGCGATGCGAACTTTACTTTGCCTGTTGCCCAATCAGGGTCGGGTCCAAATGTCAACTTGATTATTTTGTCATGCAAGCTTTTCAAACAGTGCTTTCCAAGAACACACCACTCAAAACCCATCTTACTTTGCGTTTTGTAAATCTGGATTTCATTTGGTCCCTGCTCCACCGACTTTGAGCAACCTCACCTCACTAAGTGCGGTTTTCCCTTCCCGCCAACTTCCGAGAACGCTGGTCATTCCCGCCTCTTTGAGCGCCTCAGCGCCGTCCAGCACAGTCGGAGCCGTCGAGGCAAAGAAGTGTTGGCAGCAGGATGAAGCGCTCGAGAGACGAGAGTATGGGGGAGGACGCATACGACGCGTACGACGCGGTGGGTATGACGCCCCCGCCGCAAGAGATGACTGACATGTCGGCTCCGCACGCCCCGTACGCGGCGCTCTTCGCCTCCATTTCGCCCTGGAAGGCGCCGCCTCCCGCGCGGCCGCACCCGTCGGCCAAGCGGTGCCGAGACCGCTCCGTGCCCGTCGGTAAGGCGCCATTTCTGTGTCTATGTGTGTCTTACTGGAAGATGCACTGATATGGGGCGCATATGGACTTGTTGATTGGCGCAGACGCGATGAGCCGCATGATGTCGGCGGCGGTGACCAACGCGCGCATCAAGAAGCACAGCATCGGGAAGTTGTTCGGCGCGGCGCCGACCAAGCCTGTCTGCTGCGCTGTGTGTGAGAGCGTGGGGAAGCTGACGAAGCTGCAGACGCTGACGGCCATTCACCGCTGCTCGCACTGCGAACGCAGCATGGGAGACTGCTGCCGCCGCGACTGCGACGCCTGCGGCAACGCCTTCTGCTCGCTCTGCTCGACGCTCAAGTACGCTATTTTGTCCTTATGCACTGTGGAATGTGTGGTGTTGCGCTAGTGTGGGGGTATGGAGTGTGCTGACGCGTGTGCTACCGTTGGTGCCGTTGGTGCTGCAGCTGTGACGAGCAGTTCGACCGCGTGTTCTGCTTGGCGTGCAACGAGGAGCAGACGCGCGCGTAGCAGGGTGACACCCTTCGTCACGTGTGCTCTCTCTGTAGCTACTTACAACCTCCTAATTCTAAAGTATGCGTTTCCTGTTCACGGGCCATCTTGGACGGCGTCGGCCTCTTGTGCGAGCTTGTGGATGCGTGCATTGCACAGCGCGCTAGGTGAAGAGCTCTGTACCCGGGACGTCGTATAAAAAGCTCCGCACTACTTCGAAGATGACAGCGGGCTGGTCATGCGGCACCATCTGACAGAAGAAAGCGAGGCGTTCGTCAGTCTTGACCATCACAGTTCACACAATCGACCGAGTGCTGTGGGAGACGGTCGAAATACTTACATGCCCAGCGTTGTAGATCTTCATGAAGCTCAGTCCGTTCGATGTGCGTACTTGACCAATGCTCCTGTCGCCAGTCATGACGTTGACTGGTTTAGTGGAGCGGAATGCTGTCTGGTGGGGCCACACAAGGTTCTGCGTCCATGCGTCTTGCGCCTGCCAGTTCACCATAGTGTCGGCGTCACCAGCGTACACCAGCACACGCACGTCGTGCTCCAGCGCACACGCGACGCCCGCCTCACTATCTGCGAATGTATCCATGGGCGCCAGGTAATTAATAGCATCCTCAGCGCACAGTTTCCAGTCCCGAGTCCCGACGCCGAAGTATTCTCGAGTGACTGCAGTGTTCACGAGCCCTTCAAGGCGGGAGAAGCGATAGCAGAGGCCAAGTGGATCGTCCAAGTGGCAAGCGCGGCGCATATCGTACATGTTTCGGCCCTGAGACCTCACCACAGCGTCCGTTGCTCGGCTGTCCAACTCGGAGAAGGTGTGAGCTGCATCCACACACGCGGACGAGATGTGGTCAGCCCGCAATGGTGCGTGCGTGACTGTGGATGGCAATCTCGTGTCGTTATGGCACTTCTCCAGCGCTGAGTTGAAGCGAGTGACGGCATCTTGGATGACAGCTTCATTCGGACCTAGTAGATCCTGGCCGTAGTCATTGGATTTTGCAAAAGGGATGAGTGAATCTGCTAGAGCCTTTGGTGACACGACTCCATTGCCGATTCCGATGCCTTTCAGCGTCGGCAGCGACTTGCCGTCACCCGTGAGCAACTTTAGCGCCAGATCCGGGACGTAGTGGCCAGCAAAGCTTTCGCCAAACACGTAGAAGTCATTCCCCAACAAGTCCCCATGGCGAGTGAAAAACTGCTGAAGGAAGACGAGGAGGTTTGTCGTCGCTTGCTGAGCCGTCCAGTACGGTGTATGGTCAGGTTCTTCCGCGCTGAAGCCAGTGCCTTGAGGTTGGTCAACGTAAATGACATGCGCAAGTGACGTCCACGAGTGCGGATTGAACGAAAGCTGATCCGTCTCGTCGTCGAAAGAGCACGGACCGTTCTCGAAGAACAGTGCAACAAGACCGGAGCACCCCGGGCCCCCCGAAAGCCACAGTATCACCGGGGCCTCAGCAATTTGAGCATCCTTGACGGTGGAGGCCTCGTAGAAGACGTAGTACAGATCGTTCAGCGTGCCGGTCTCCTTGGTCAAGTTCTCGCCGCATAGGGATGATGGAGAAGGGTAGCTGCTGATGATATCACCAGCCCTTGCAATCACGTTCGCCCCGTTGGGGGACCCCGAACATGAACTCACCAGCACGACTGCGAGAGTCAACACGAGAGCGAACCAGACATGCGCTTGCATATTCGCTCGCTGATGGTCGTTCGCTGGTGCCACTACAAAATCGCATCATCGGTGACCTTTCGCGGCTTCCTTATCAATAAGAAAGGATCGCCCGCCACTTGACTTGGAGGGTCGTTGTCCCAATACGAAAGGTGCACATATGTCATCGTCATGGCGATCCATCCCAACTCATAAAACGCTGAGAGGTTAGAAGAAGACTTCATCTAGCACGAAGTGGAGCGGCTCAAAAACAACTCCAGGGGTCTCCTTTGGAATGCCAACTCTTGAGATTGGTGTGACCGAGTCAGCCATTTGGAAGGTGGGTTTGCTGCGGCGAGGCAAAGCAGTCCACTTCGGTAGCGCGGGTGTGGAGCCGATAACCTGTTTGCATTGGCGACAGGTTTGACGTGGGAAGTCACCTGACACATAACCCTGTGCAGCCAACATTAGTATCACCAACGACAATCCTCGCAGCTTGCACAGCAGTCAAATCTGTTCTGGGGTGACTGAGCTACCGGTGGCTGCGGGAGGAAGAAGTCACAAGCATGCTCTGCCGGCATCGAGGTGATACATGTACCTTCTCTGGTGTGTGCAGCAGTACGTCGGCGTCCAGAGTTTGTTCGTTCATTTGTGCGGTGGCGTCACTTGCTAGCTCAATGAGCGTCATTTTCAAGCTCGATTCTCCGAAGCAAAAGATCCAATCAGCAGCCCTAGTGCCGGATGAACCAGCAAAAGTCAGTGACTTTGTAGTCATCACGACTACTTTGCGCAGGATGCGTTTATTTCCATACCTCTCATGCGGCAGCGCTTTGGTCGGTGCGAGATAAAGCGCCTTAGATGACTGCTCCTTCCGATTGTCCCAGTGCTGCAAGAAGGCCGCCTCTAGTATTGCAGTCTTCCCTGACCATGTTCCCTCAACCAGATCAGCAACCCAAACTACATACCCCCAAGCAACCAGCAAAGAGCAACACATCACCGGTGGGCGCACACGCGGCCAGGCTCTCGGTCGACATGAAGGCCTTTCGCAGCACCAGCTCCTGCATCTCTTTCATGAGCTCATGCTTGAAGCACGGGAGCAAGCGCTCCGGGAACACCTCGCTCTGCTTGCCTCGCTTCTTTATTGTCCCGCCGCCCAACTCCCTTCTTTCCCTTTTCTGCCGCGTGAGACCTAGCGCTACTATTGAGGAATAGCAGACGCGTGCGGACTCGCCTTTGCGGGGAGGTCCTGATCTCTGAGTCAGAGTGATGGTCCGAACTTCAACTTCTTTCCGCATCGAAATGCCAAATCTAGGTTGCTTCGAGTAAAATATGCAAAACACAGGGTGGGCTTTCGTCCCTGGCTTTCCTCACCTCTATCCAAACCAGCGTTTGGGTGCATTCTTGCGACGACTGTAGACGGCGGCGGCGCGGCGACCACGTCTGGAAATGGTGAGCGATGTGAGCGACGAGTTGGGCGCCTGGGAGCTGGGCGGCTTCCACGAGTCCAGCAGCGAGTAGCGCCGCTCCGAGTCCATGCCACTCTGTTGGCTGGCGCGGGACATCGCTTCGGAGGGCCTTCCGTCCGTCGCCATCGATCCGCGGTAGTCTGTTATCTGCGAGTAGGCTGGTTTGATGCTGCTCATGGGGATACTGCCCTTATAGCTTGTCTGTCCGTTCGGCTTGACCTCCACGGCCTCCGCCTTGCTTGGCACACTCCCACGACGCGGACGCGAGGCTGGGATGTCTTCTTCCTCGCTGTGTTCGTCGTACTCCACCGCTTTCTTCGAGTGGTATTGCGAGTCTACGGGCTCATACCGCGCGCCTAAGGTGGAGTGTGGAATGGTGTTAGGCGACGGCAAGGGCGAGTCGTCTGCCACGGCGCCTTTGTAGCGGAAGCTGCGCGGCGCGACTGTATCTTCCAGCTCCAACTCGCCGTCTTTGAAGTTGATACTCTTGGGTGGCGCCGCGATGAAGGATGGGCCATCTCGCTCGCGCTCTTCATCTACATTGAATGTCCCAATGTGAATGGATGGATCGCGCTCTCCGTCCACGTCGAAACTGCGCACGCTCATGATATCTGGATACGGAGCAGGTGAGTCTGCCGCGGAATCATCATCATCTTGCTTCTCCTCCGTCTGGTCTGTCCTGGGCGGTCCACGACCCACTGACGCTTTGCCTTCCATGAGTGTAAAGTTGTGCCAGCGCCCCATAAGACCCCGCGAGATGGATCTCGTGTCCTTCGGCTCGTCGGCGTGGACGATGCGCAACACACGGTTCACATTCGAGAGAAGTGCTGGGTCCACCGCGCTTTTGCTTTCCACCAAACTCTCGAGAAATGCTACCATCTGCGGGAAGTACTTGAGGTCCCTCAGGTAATAATCCGGGCTGTCTGTCTTGCCGCTCTCCGCTAGGGCCGTCTGACGCGCTTCCAACACACGGCGAAGTACCTTGACGATGGAAGGGATGTCTGAATGCTGCATCGTGACGCGACAGATGAGCAGCTCCACGAACTCGGACGAAATCATTTCCGGGAACTGAACCAAGCGTCGAGCCACACGCAGGATGCAGCGGTACGGGAAACTCGTGATGAGCTTCTGATTGCAGTAGCGCACGAGTTTGATAATCTGGTCTGGCATACGGTTGTTGGCCACGCTCTCGTCAATGTCGAGATCAGCGCGCAGGATGTGTCCCATTGCCACCGTCAGCTTCTCCACTTCGTCCACAGTGGCTTTGAGTTCGTCTGGCGGGTTCTGCAGATCATAACCCATGAGTGTGTCCAGCTTCGTCCTCCAGAGCTGGAAGAGCAACTCCAGGTTGTACGACGCGTTCGTGAGCTTCTCCGGGTCAGGACTGGAGAGGAAGCGGTCGAGATACATGCCAGCGATGAAGTTGCTGGGGTAGCCGATGAAGTCCGTGTCATCGTCTAGCAGTACCGTGTCCCGTTTTGCCAGGGTTCGCTCCATCCTGTTCCGGCAGATGACTTGGTCCAACTTCTTGCGCACTTCCGTCCTCCAGTGCGAATTCCAGATCAAGTCGCTCTTCTCGTGATTGTCGTCGAAGAACCGAGCCGCCTTGCTCGGGTCTAGGTGGATTTGGTACACGATCGGGTACGGCAGGAAGCGACAGAGTCCACTGTACATCTTCTCACGCAGCGAAAAGTCCTTCATAAGCATGGCGTAGATGACCTCGAAGGCAGGTTCGCGAAGAGCTTCTGCCCGGAGAAAGTGCTCATGGAGAACATGCTGTCTCGACTGGATGGCGATTCCCAGGATCTCCACCCAAAGCCCGCTCTCTTCCAAGTACTCTGCGATGACGAGACACGTGTCACACAGCTCGGCCAGGCATGATAGCGCGTAGAACGCTTGCTCATACCCGAGGTGGTCTGTGATGACTTGCAGACTCCAGGTGAACTGACAAAACGGTGCCAGCATGCGCTCCAAGCTGCATTCGAAGCCACAGATCTTGTTCAGGATCAGCAGTGCCAGTTCCTGTCGGCTCAAGTAGTCAACGTTGCCGAATTCCGCTTCCATCGACGACGGAGCGTCGTCGGAACCTTCGCCTGCGTTGGCGTTAATGGACTTGAAGCCGTACGTGGAAAGCGAGCGACGAGACGAGATGGACATTCCCTTCTTCTTGTCGTCCCCTTCGAACGGAAGTAAGTATCTTCCCAGCGTCGCGACCGAGATCGAGGCGTTCACGGGGTCTAAGTCATCCACATGCTGCTCCAGACACTCGACAATGGCAGGTCGGAATGCCGGCAAGTCAGCAAGAAGACTCAGGCAGTCCAGCGCGGGCAGCGTGTCGGAGTAAATACCGAGCTTTGGATCTCTGTTCTCGTTCAAGAACATGAAAAGCGACTCGAGGAAGCTCACAGCCGTCGTCGGGTAAAGCACGTCTTCCGTGATGGACTGCGACTCGTCGAACTTCTCCAGCAGGACTAACAGGTACACGCCTCCCACGAACGGCTCCGTCTTGAGACAGTCGTACATGTAATTGGTGGCGTTCTCCAGGAACGACAGTTCATCGCCATTCTGATCCATGCAGAACTCTTCCGTGAGCTGGGACAATTCAGCTCTTGTGTCTGCGTTCCAGATACAAGTGGGTTGGCGGATGTCCGAGAGCAGAATGGTGCAAAAGTCGTGTCCGTTGGGCTTATCGAGGCAGTCCAAGAAGTCCAGTGGCAGTAAGTTCGCCAGCGCGTCCAGCCCGGCCGAGCGACTGTCACCCTCTGGACCAAGCGCTAACGACCGAAGAGAGCGAAAAGCACTCTCCAGCATCTCACGCTCTTGTCTCTGTAGCGCCGTAGTGTCCCCTTCGGTCGGGTCAACGCCAGCTGTGGTCTCCGCTGACGCCAGGATGAGGTACAATCCCTTCCAGAAGACGCGACTGGATGTCATGATTTGGTTCTGCAGCTCCCGGTTCTGACACAGAGACGACACGATGTCGAAGGATACTTTCTGAATATGCCACGGCTGAATGTTCTCAAACGAGAGGATCACGTCGTCCAGCATGGTATAGATGCGCTCGACGTGCTTGGCCTTGCCGTCTCCGTTGTTCTGGGACAGGTACTCGGTCGCAGTGAAGAAGGATGCACCATCATCATCGTTGAAGTCAAAGACGGAGGACGGTATTGGACGGTTCTCCGAGCTCGGAGCTTCACGCATGAGCGACGAAATCCCTTCTTCCGACGCCAGCAGCAGCTGCAGGATGGAGAACACGTGTTCTTTGGCATCCGCATCGTGGCCGAAAGCGCAGTTCTCCACGATGTCCAGAATCACTCCCCAGCTATCGTCGGTTCCGAGCAGCAGCGAACAGTTCTGAGGTGCAACAGTTAGCAGCTGATGCAGCACCTTCATGGAAAGGCTGCGAAACTTGGGCTCCGCAGTATCTCCATTCATCGTTTCTCTCTCCGGGTTGGGTGAAAGTGCCCGAAGCAGCAGGTCGAGAGCGGATGACTGGTACGAGAAGAACTGGTGCTGAAACTTGTCCAAGAGCTGCAGCTGCGCCTTCAAGATACACTCGATCACTTCGTCCGACGTTCGGCCCGCGTCCAACTCGTCTTTCCGCTCAAGTAGTGAGCACAGCGAGTCGAATGCATGACGAACTGTCGCCACTGCGACATCCTGCTTGCAAAGTTCACGATAGCGTTTGCGCAGATCCAGGAGGGAATACTGAACGTCATCCTCCCAGCCGAAGATCTTGAAGGCTTCCGAGTGGTCCAGGTCGCAGTCCATTCCGTCGGTTTGCCGACGCACCAAATAGCGCCACTTCTCTTCGATGCTCTTCATCAAGAACACGGGATCCTCCACGCCTTCCACCTCGGATTCCGATTGAACAAAGGTGGAGAGGTAGAAACCACTGCAGTACACATCTCCAGACAACTCCATGTACGAGACGGGGGGGATCGGCACATACTCGTATGTCGCAGCAACATTGCGTTTCAACGTTTCCTTGACGCCATTCAGATGTTCGTCCAGCATCTCCTGCAGGTGTTGGCGCATTGACGACGACCACAAGACGCGCTTATCGCTTTGGCGGCCGCTGTAAACGTCTGCAAAGTGTTCGGGTGTGTCTGACTCCAAGAGCCCGATGAGCGACTCCGGAAGCATCGTCATGAGGTAACTCTGGCCAGTTCGTCGCTCTGCTGATTCCTGAATCCGGTGCGCTCTTCGAAGCAGCTTGGCTTCTGGGACGAACGCTGCTGCTTCCGACGTCCCCTTGGAACTGACAGGCGTCGAGAGCATGAAGAAGAACGCGCCGTACTTGTACAGCTCGCTTAACTCGTCGTCTCTCAGAGAGAGCAACATCTCGCACACGTACGTCCTCACATACGAGTTGTTGACTAGCAGCAGCTGCACCAACAAGGCCAAGGAGGCTTTATTCGCCACCACGGTATTGACCAACGGTCGAGGCCACACGTTCTTGGTGCCGAGAGAGATGGACTGTCGGTCGTTGATCATGAAGTTCCGCAGGGTCTTCAAGGCGAAGGTCGCACACGCTGGGTCAATGGGTTCATCCGTGAGTTCCATCCAGCGCAGCTCCGGGAACTCGAACATGGACTTCCACACATGCTCCTCGCTCTCGTTGTTCTCGTGTGTGGAGCAGCAGCACACGTAGAGTGCGTCGATCTGGTGACGTCTGATAGATGGATCTGTGTCCATGTACTCCTTCAAGTCGTGAGCCGAGAACGGACCTTCAATCATCGTGTCCTTCTCGGCGTTCCCCACGACGGCGAACTTTACTCGCCATCTCAATGTGAACCGCGAATCGTCGTAAAAGGACAACCCTGCGATGGGAACTGACGAGCTAGCGTCGATGGCCGAGAACTTCTCCGATTCCATCACAGGAATATCGTCGTCACTCATGGCGGAACAAACACCGCCATCAGGTGCGCTTTGGCGGCGATGTGATAGTGCTGAGATGTACAGCAACAGTTGGATGTTGTTCTTCGTGCACAACTCTGCACTGGTGTCCCCCGAGGAACTCAATGCCGCGATCAGCTCCACAATGTCTTGGATCTCGCCAGCCAAGTATGAATTACGCAGTAGTTCGGTCAGGAACCGTGCACGGTGACGCGTAATAGCTCGCGCTTCAGGGAAGACACGTGCCAGCTCGATCAGCACTTTTAGCATGCAGTGGCCGTGCTGCTCGTTGCCAGTTCCTCCACCAAACTGGGGGAACCCGTTGCTCCCACTGGCGGACCAATCGTTCGTCCCAGATAACGGGATGTCGTTCAAGTGAAGGTGTTCCAACCAGCATTGGTACACCTCGTTGAAGAACTTCCCTGGCGCTCTCGCGATCTCCATACTGGCGAAAAAGAGACTCCCCGAGCTCTTCACTTTCCCACGGTGGCCTCCCGACTCCATGGCGTGAACCGTCTTAGCAATTTCTTCGAGCTGAAGCGACTTATCGTTGATACGCTCCAGGATCACTCGAAGGTAGAATCGACCGACTTGCAGCTCCTTGGATATGCTGGCGTACTTGACGACGAACTGCGAGTGATTCCAAACCGGTCCCTTTTTCCCTTTTGTCGACACCGCTAAAGACTGCGCCGCCGATTGGTTTGTCTTGAACTGTTCGAACTCCGAGATGGCCGTCGCCAGTGCAGCCATGAGTTCCTGTCGAGTGTTGTTGTTCCAGATGAGATCGGGGAGCAAGAAATCTTTGTCGATCATACTGGACAATAGCGCCATGTCAGTGGACGATTCACCAGGGTAGTTCATGAGCGCTTGATCTTCCTTCACCTTGGCCAATTTGGAGGCACTACTGGCGAGCAGCGTGCCGATCTCGAGCTGCAAGCGCCGAATGAGCCACTCGGATCCGCCGAACTGACCCGAAAAAGGCGAGTGGCTTTTGCGTCTACGCATGGAATCGGCCTTGGTGAGTCGATCCCGCTGTTTCCTCAGCAGCTTCCGCACCATGGGACTCGAGATCATGCGGATAAAACCGTGCGGAAGGATTCGCACCAACATTTCGTGCGACGGCTTGTGGTGCGTGACCCAGATGCTAGCGATGTACTGGTACGTCTCCCTCGCACTGTCGGAAGGGTGGAAGAATGCCTTGTGGAGATGTTGGACCGTCAATCCCGAGTCCAGCGCCACGTCGCACACGCGCCGCTGAACTTTGTTGTCGCCGTGGTCCACAATCATCTTCAACGTGCACACCACGGCAGCCGCAAGTCCCGCGTTCACGTCTTGGGACGCGAGCTCCAGTAGTATCAAGTACTTTCCACCCAGCGCCTTCACAATCGCGTCGAAGTGGTTGTTATCCGTGCTCTGGCGGGACACGACGAGTACGTCCAAGAACAGCTGAAGCACTGCGAGCGTGGTGCTGGGATTTCGATGCTCCAGCAGACCCGCAAGGAGCGAGATGAGCTTCTTGTGCTCAAACACTTGGAAGCGGATGTTCTTCTCAGCCGTTCGGTGAGCGTTGGAGCGCGCCTTGTCTGCAACGAGCGAGTGGAAGGCATTCACCGCCCAGACTGCTGCGACAGAGTTGCCGGACACCAGGACTTGGGAGAGGATGGGGACAAGAGCCATGACTCCGTCCTGAGACTGCTCCATAGCCATCCGGTAGCAACCGTCGTTAATCCGGCAGAAGGCGTCCAAGATGATGGAGATCTCGGTGGCTCGGATCGGCGGCTTACACGAGTGTTCCAACTACATACGTTCAGAGAACGAAGTCACAATAGCATATTAGTACAATTCTCCTCCAAATCACTGAGATTAGACAAAGCAGACTGTCGCTTTCACGTACCAAGACCGTCAAACCACGCAGCAGAGAGCTAAACGACAGCTTCTCCAGCCGTCCGCGCATTATCTTCCCGGCAAAGTCGCCCATTTCCACGTTCATGTTCAAGCTTTCGAGTGCGAACGTGATCCGGTTAGTTGTCGACGTGACACTTGTGCCATCCCCGTTCATCTTGTCGATCTCCTTCTCGAGAGCTTCATGCGCCGAGATGTACAGCCCGTCGTGGTTCAGGTAGAGTTGACGCTCAAGTTCGCTTCTCAGCAGCGCTCTTGGAGTCATCCTCGGGTTCAGTTTCGGGAACTCTGCACTCAGAGACACTTGGTAGTTCTTTACGTGACGGTAGCCATCGTATAAGGCACCCAGGAACTTCTCGATATCGTACGGCACGTACACCACTCGGGAACAATCGGAAAACTCCAGGGCCACTACAGCTTCCGAATCATCGCGTTCAGGCTTTGGGATTACCACCCGGCGAAGATCCTTGAGATTGTACAATTTCTTGGAGCAGCTTGTGAGCTCCTGGACGGCGCCGTCCACGAAGCAGAGCTTCTTTTTGCGGAGACGCACGCAACCATGGCGTCCAGTGCGTCGTTGGACATCAAAGAGATCGCTGGCATCAATCCCGTGGTGGTCCAGAGGCCTTTCAATCGGCGGCTTGGGAAGTTTCTCTTGCGTGGTGGATCGAATATGGATGCCAATAACACCCGCCAATGCTTTCAGCTTCTCCACGATCTTCTTGCTTTGGTCCGAGTAGATGTACTTGAACTTCTTCTTGGTGGTGATCATGAATGCGTCCGGGAAGGCGCTGGCTTCGGTGATCTCTTCGATAGACCGGAACTCAAACTCGTGCGTGTGTCGATTCAGCACTCGGACCACGATCAACGCGCGTGGAGTCAGGTACAAAGCGCTTTTTTCACGCTGGCCGTCCGACGTACCCATGAATCCGCTGAACTGGTAGCACTCAGCGCTGTATACGCTCTTGAACTCGTCAAAATTCCCGACCAAATGGCTCATCAACTCCTGTAAGAAGACATTGCGACACCGATAGCGGAGACGTAGAAACACCGGCTCCGTGTACTGGTCCATCGTCGTCTTCATTGAACCGCAAGTCGCCTCGAGGAAGAGTCGATACTGCCGCAGTAGAACTTCCGGGTTCTGGACAGCCACAGTGCCAGCTCCACCCCCATTACTAGAAGACCCTGAGGACGAGTACGTGTTCCGGCCTGAGGACGAGTAGGTATTCCTCCCCGACGCGTAGTTGTTCCGTCGGGACGAATAGCTGTTCTGGTGTGCTGACAGTATGGTGCCGCCATGTTGACTTCCGGCGCCGTAGTGCATGGTCTCTCCGAAACTCAAGGAGTACCGAGGGATCTGACCGTCGCGAGAACGAAGAGGAGAACCCATGTTGCCAAAGTGCAAGAACGACGGGTTTTTGGTCATCCGACCGAGAATTCCCACACAAGCCTCTACTGTCGCGAGTCCCGGGAACCCGAACAGGATCCGAAGTAGCATCCGATACTTGGTCGCCAGGTGCTGGTACAACGTTTCCGACAGCTTCTTCTGCTTGTCTACGTTCGTCTTCACCAGCAGCAGTACGAATTGGCACAACTTCATGGTCGGCAGATCTGATAAATGGGATTCGGTCTGTGCAGATGAAACAACAACGAGGGAGTTGTGAGATCGTGAAAGCAGCTCTATACCAGACATGTTTACAAATACGTTGATATACCTGTGGGTCTTCGTCGAAAAGAGAGAGAAGCGACATGGTGAAGAGGTTGTTGGACAACAAGAGTCCGCGGCACTGGACTTTGTGGGTCTTGGATGCCATTAGCCGACTCAGCACCATGAACATCCAGTACGTGACCACCGAACTTCGACTCGACAAGATCTTGGAAATTGTGCCAATGTACTCTTCTCCGCGCTGCCCAACCAACCAACAACATATTAGAAACCTCATTTCAACGCATGAACAGTAATTCCCTTCTGCACAACCTTACAGCCCAACGCGTACCTCGGTCAGAATCCGGATAAACTCGTTCATGGCTGGCGGCGCGAGGATCAAACGGTACAGCGTTTGCAAGTACGTGCTCACAAAGTCGTGGGTGGCTCCGTGGCGATTCACAACATCGTGGATCTCCCGTGCGATCACAAACAAGACCTTCTCAAAAGGTTTGTTCGGCTGCGCGATTACTCCAGGCGTTGGTGTGTTCGCGTTCAATTCGATGGCAAGGTTGTGCATCTCTTCGTCCAGTCCCCGGGGGAGTTGACGCTGAACACGAGCCGATTTGCCGTAGCCATGGCTCGCCAGTAGCTGCAGGATGCTGGACTGTGCTACGCGAAGTTCACGGTCCATAACGTTGAGATCCTTTGCATTGCCCGCTACCTTGCCGCCTTCCGATTGGATGATCTTGCGCGGGATCATGCGGATAGAATCGGGGACCCTGGTGACTCCCACCTCCACCTGTTGGTTTCCCAATGCGTGGCAGGAGGCCAGCAACTCGCACATGATCTTCTCACGCTGTGCAGAGTAATACTTCCGTCGAACACCATCCACGTAGACCACTTCAAAAGCTTCTTTTGTGTCCTGGAACAAGATCAAGTGGTAGATTCGCGAAAGCGGTCGACTGGAGATCACTTTGTTCTCGTCGGCATACTCGGTAATATACTTCTCCGAGACTGATAGTGTACGTGCCGTGGCGCTGGCGTCTTTTGACTGCGAGACCTTGAGCACTTGGAACTGGAAAGACACGGCCGTGGTGAGTGACGCGCTGGTGTCGTCTTTGACTGCAGCTTCCATGGTCTTCTTTCGGTACTCGTTGATCTGCATGCCGTAGGCCTTCATGACGCGGTGGATGGCCTGCGCCAGGTCAGTACGGCGCGGGACGATGAAGAGACTCGAGTTATCCGAGTGGTTGAGCACAATGGCTTCGTGGTCGTCGCAGATGACGTCGATGGACACCAGACTGGTGTACGGGATGTGGGACATGAGATCACCCTCCGTGTCCTTCTGGTAGATGCCGTCGGGCCGCACTTCCACCACGCACGAGGACTGCAACCCGCGTTTGTGGTACTTGAGGCTCTGGAAGGCGTACGTCTGCAGTTCTGGAGGAGCAGGTTGGCCTGTGGGTGTCTTGGCGTAGTGCTGGCTACGCAGCCGCATGAGGCAGACCAGCACTTCCATGCGGAAGTGACAGCGGTAGACTGTCTTTTTGATGCGATGGCGCGGCGTGTGGATGACAAAGTCCGTCTCGCCGTCCAGCACGTTGGCGCCGTCTACATCTTCGTATGGCCACGTGTTGGTTACGTGTTGGCTCTCGCGGTCCACTGTGGAGAAGGAGTATTCGCCGAAGCACAGCACGCGCTCCTTCACTACAAAGCTGCCCACCTTGTGCACCATGAAGCGTGCCACCACACGCTTCATCTCCATGGCCGTCAAGCGGTGGCTCGAGCCGCGGCAGCGCGATTCCGGTCAAATGTGAAACGGTTCCAGGTGCAGCAGTCGCTCGTGCTCGTCGCTCTGCTCTCTCCGCTGCTTGTTGTTTTCTGCTGCAACTGCAGAGAGCAGAGGCAGCAGTGCCTTCTCTTCTCCCTGCACCCACACGCACCGAGAAGCCCCCAAAGGCAGCGCTTCAGCCGATGGGTTGCGCCGACTTTCTTCGGCAACTAGCGCTTTGGCTTCCTTCGCCTTTGGTCTGTGGCCATGAACGACCGGGAGAGACGCGACCTTTAGAGCCCAAAAGATCAAGCGTCAAACTAGCTTAAGATTTCAATAAAAGTAAAGAAGATACTTGCACTCTTCAGTGAAACGCGCACTCTCGAGAAAGTGCAGCCCCAGCAAGACCAGAAGCAGAAGCAGAAGCAGACGGAGGAAGCTGCGGCGCGAGAATGCGCTGGTACTGCGTGCACCCGAGTCTCCCGACGCAGGCGGAGCTGCGTGTGCGGGCTGCACCCGACGGCAGCGCTCCGGAGCGTGCGCGGCTGGCGCAGGGGCAGGTGTTGGCCGTGTGTGCGCCGGCCATCGAGACTCCAAGCGTCGACGCAGACGCCGCCCCACTGACGTGGCTGCCCGTGGCTCTGGCCGACGAAGAAGAGCAAGCTTACGTGCTGTCCTGTCTTCCTGATGGCACCGGCTTGTTAGCACCCTGGGAAACTGCGGGCTTCCAGCGCTGCTGCAACGTCGCCAGAGCGGACGCGCAGCTGTTTGACGGGCCAGCAGTGACGTGTCAGAGCCTCGGACAAGTGGAGAGCGTCCAGTTCCCGTACGGCGTGGTGGAAGTGGTAGGATCTCGAGCGCGGATCGCACATCCGGAGCATGAGAGCGCGTGGATTGATACCTCGGAGCTTCAAACGGTGTGCGCTACTCTCCGACACGCGGACTGCACAAGTACGTGGTCGCTACCCTGTCCTGTTACATTAGTGAGAAAGATTTGGTGCTGACAGGTTCATGTGGTCCTGCTGCTATATACTTGCGCTGAGCAGGTTCGCACTCGTTCTTTACGCTCAATGAGACACTGCCGGCCGAAGCGCAGATTGCAATCCGTGCTTTCCCATCAAAAGAAGCGGAGACAGTTGGGCTCTTGAGCCGAGGGGAGATCCTGGAAGCGACCACCAGAAGCGGCAACTGGCTGCAAGTCGCTGACAGTGGAGAGAATGGCATGAACGACGGGTTGTGGATCATGTGGCACACAGGCGCCCTGGAATTGCTTGTGGAGGTGCCTGAGGAGAGTTCGTCTCAGTGCCAGCGCCCATCTGATGATCAGGAAGCAGAGCGCGTAACTGCAGAAGAAGCCACCGTCGTGCTTGACGAGATGGAGACGTCCCCTTCAGAAGAGGGAGGTGAGCCGCTGAATGATGACAGCGTAGATGCTGTCTCTGGAGCTGCACCGGCCTCCACTGTGAATAACGTGGAGCGGCCATCCGAGCTAGACGCCAAAGACAAAGAAATTCCGAGCGTAGATAGTTGGGACGATCGACCGTTGAATGTTGGAGGAGGTGGCTCAGGCGACGCGAAGGATGGCCTTACTGCCCCAGTGGAAGACGATCAGGGCGAGGAAGAGGAGCTGGATGCTGAGGAATATGAAGAAGCGGTTAAGGAGACAGAGGAAGCTGTCAATGAACTCGGCGACGAAGCGAGTGGACTCACTCCCCCACTGGCTACCGAAGATGTAACGCCTGCGGATCCTGTGGACGTAATGGCATCCTGGGACGATCGGCCTATTCGACCGTTGCGGACGCAAGACCAGTGCTCATGGGACGAATACCCTCTAGATGAGCAAGGCGAAGCTGTCGCATCTAACGACGCAGATGGCTTGGAGAACGAAGAACTTGGTGAAGCTGACGAAGACGTAACTGGTGGCGATATGAACGGAGCAAAGCCAGGCGAAGACGCTGCGATTTTGAACCCCGGCACAACAGTACCAGCTTCAAGTGTGGAAACTGTCACAGATCTCCCCGACTCGAATAACAATGCGAATGCTACGAATGAGCTGCACGCCGATGCAACTGAGGAAGAGCATGAAGACGCGCCAGGAACTGTGGCGTCGTGGGATGACATGCCAGTTGGTGGGAGTGCTGCACGAGGCGCAGTTCATGCCTGGGATGAAGTCCCTGTTGGACCGCGAAGCAGAAAGAAGGAGAACCACGCTAGCGCTTGGACTGAGACTCCTGCTGGTTCGGCGAATAGTCATAGCACCCCTGATCCAAACGAAACGGGGCCAGCGAAGGCCAGCATAGACGAAGACGCAGCGAACGAAGGTGAAGGTAACGACGAGGAAGCAGAAGAGGAGCAAGAAGGCGAAACAGAAAACGACGCTGAAGTAGAAGATGGTGACAAAGCAGAAACCGATGAAGGCCCAGTGGATACAGATGCCTCAGTTGATGGGATTAGCGACGCTGTTCCCAGTGCAACAAATACTCATGCATGGGACGATATTCCCGTCGGTCCTCGAAGGCGCCTCAAGGATGACAACAGCGCTGCGTGGGAAGACACCCCCGTTGGGTCACACGGCAGAACAGCAAATCTTCACGGCGCTATATCTGTCGTGAAGTCCAAACCTACTCTGCCGCTGGAGGATACTGAGGTCCAGGAAGACAATGGCACTGGCGACGTCATTAATGCAAACGAAGGTGACATGGTCGACGACGACGACGAAGCACCAGCCAGCGATCGAGATGACGAGAGTATCCCAGATATGGAGATTGACGACCAGCAAGATGAGGGGGGAATTTCTCAAGATGAAGTGGATTCAGAAGAAGACGAAGTCGCGCCTTCTCCATCCATTGAAGACGAAGAGGACAGCACTGCAGGATCGGTTGAGCTTGCCGAAGAAACTGGCGTGTATGAAGAGAAGAGTCCGGCAAGCAGCGTGTCTTCTGTGGCCAAACTGAAGCCACCAGCCGAGAGTGCGAAGAAGTCCGATGGTATCTTATACCTGATGCAGTTCGGCATGGGTGCCTACTGCCGCCGCAAGCAGGCTTTCATCACGTCAAGTGACGAGCTCTCGCAAGCTATGTACGACGCACAAGCCGGCGACTCAGATATTGTGCTGCAGGCGCTCGTAGGTGACGACCCGCTCTGCGACGAGTGGTTCCGCAGCGTGTCTTCCAAGGTCCTCCAGGCGGCGTCGCAGCCCGATTCTAGCAAATTCTTGGACGTGCTCGATAGTCACGACCGCGAGAACGCCTCAAACACGTCAGCTAAGATCTCAAACCCGCCACCTAGCGCTGCGA